>WOVY01010953.1:157500-261002 GCA_013436015.1 Rhipicephalus annulatus | reverse complement strand
ACCGCACCACGAAAGTGTGGACAATCTAGAAGTGGTCCTATTTGGTGCGCCAGCGGACGCCGGCTGTGGTCCAAAGAACAAGTCAGAGCCGAGAGTTTATAAACAAAACAAAATTATATTCTCAGTTACGGCAGATCAAAACGATACACAAGTATGCACACTCGACAATAGTTGAATACAATATGTCACCAATCAAACAATGTACTACACAGTACAATCAGCCACACTCGAAACAACGGACACAGACAACAATACGCACTACAATGCAGTCGCATGCATCGAAGAGCGAAGACACTTAAAGACTAAAGAGTTAGAAAACTTATTCAGTCCAAAGTTTTTGGAACAAAAGTCTTGATGATACTCTTCCGAGAATCCCTCACTCAATGTCCAGCGTTGTTGTCGTTCCGCTGCCCCCGAAGTTTCTCTTCCAGGAAACCTCGCGTCTTCAGTGGGCCACTCTCCAAGCTTCAAACTTCTTCGCCGGAAACACGTCGGCTTTACACACGCAGCTGTTGCCACGCGTCTTCGCTCGATAGCGGTAGACACACACTCTTGCCTGTACCTCGAGCCTTCACCCCTCAGGTGGAAATCCTCTTCTTCTCCTCCTTTGTCACGGAAGACAAAAGGCTTCGCCCTCAAGGCGCAACACCCTACGCACTCTGGCGCATACCTTCTTCTTCTCCTGCTTTGTCACCAAGGACAAAACCTTCGCCGACTACACGGCGGAATACCCTACGCGCTCTGGCGTTAACTTCCTTCTTCTCCTGATCTCTCATCTCGGCTGCTCGGTTAAATACCTTCCGCGCGAGATTCGAGAAAGTTCTCATCATTTCGTCGGTGCGATACGCAGCGAAGGCTGGGGGAAAGGGCAAGACGATACGGGGGCCGTCCGTGATGGATGATGCAACCCGGCCTCACCACGCCCCTTTCCATCGAGAAAATTCCAGGGCTTGCTTGGCCGCCGATGCGTGGAGGTTTCATCGGCGCACCTACGCTTCCGAGGGGAGAAGGACGCGCGCCCGGGGAGTCGTTGGATGCTTGTTTTCTTTTTTTATCCTTGACTTCTCAGCGCTTCGTCGCGAGAATTTGGCGGCGCGCCCTTTTTGAGCGATCGTTTTGTGACACTGCCTCCCACTTTAAGAATATTACCTCATAATATTCAAAACCACACAAACGAGCGCGAACAGTCTCCACACTCTCAGAGACTGTAACACAGTCCGTCGCTCATGACACGTCACAATCACAATATATCACTCAGTACAATTGTACATTGTAATTCAATCTCACAACACATGAAACATAACCACAGGTACATGACTACAACACTTCATCACATAATCCAAACAATGCAAATGTACAAAGTTCTGTCTTTACAACAATTATACAATACTATACATCACATCACCGTAACAAACATTTTGACTCGCTCGACATACAGTTGTGACACAGGATAGCAAGAACATTAACACAACATATGGCACTCAGCCGTGCCAAACACATTCCGATTCCACCTCAGCACCTATCCTCTCTACCCTGAGCGGCGCTTGCGCCCTTTCTTGCGATGCTCGCTCGACCTCTTCTTGTTTTTCCTCGTTCCTTTTCGGCGAGCCCTTTCCAACGACGGTATCTGAGGCGGCGTTTCAGCCATCGTTGTCGCTTCTGACACCGTTAACGGGTCATAACGTTCAACGGGTCCTGTCTGTTTATTTACCAGCTTGTTCATGTCACGGCATTGGGCCTGGCTGGCCGACTCCGTCATCTTTAGAATGTCGGTCGGTTGAGGTCGAGCCGACGAAAGTCCAGCTGCCCAGCACGTAAACTCATTCAATACGATCATGTTCTCATTCGCTGTCTCTTGTACCGCGGCTTCACCTTGGGCTCGAGTGAGATCCGTCACGGGATGCTCCTCCACTGTATCTCACGGTCACTGGGTGGGCGAGGGCTCTATCTTAGGGTCTTCTCCCAAACGTTCTGGATCATTCGGCCCTCGCGCCCCGTCGATGTTTCCGATGACGAGGTCATAAAGGGGGGTCGTCATGCATAGAGCGGTAACCTTCCCGCTGAAGTACAGGGTTTCGGCCTCAATTTCTGCTTCGGGAAGCATCCGAACCGTACTGTCAATTAGGCAAACTGGTTTCGTTTTGCCTGTTAACTCACTTTCCCGTACCAAATTTCTCCGCGTGACAACAGTGGAGCTGCCGATATCTCTTAACACCGTAACCTTCTTGCCCGCAACTTTTCCAGGCAGCGTTGGCATTCCCTTCGTGACACCGGTTGGCTGTTTTGTCATTACAGTACCCACAATAGGAATTTTCTCCCCATTTTTCAACTCTACGAATCCATCGGTGACGGCATTATTACCGGATTTTGGTGCCGCTTGCACACAGGATACCTGGTGAGTTTGACTCGCTCTGTTTCGACATGCGTCTGCTTTGTGCCCAGTCTGACCACACTTAAAACATTTTACTACCGTAGGGCTCGTAAAGTTAGTACGACAGTTGCTCGCGTGATGACCCACTCGGTTACACAGAAAACATCGCGGAACACTCTCCGGTGCACGCTTCTTTTGTTCGGGTGCCGAATTTTTCGAATCTTCAGGACACTCCTTCTTGACCTTGGCCAAACTAGTTCCACCTTGCGCCTCCAAGAATTGATCAGCCAATTCAAGCATGTCTTCAAGTGACTTAGCTCTCCTCTCTTTCAAGTACAGCGACAGGCTTGGGTGGCAACTAGTAAGAAATTGTTCTTTAATTAAGAGCTCCCTAAGTTCATCGTATTCCTGCGCTGTCCCTGAAAGTTCAATCCATCTGTCGAAATAATGGCAAAGTCGGGCGGCATACTGCGTAGCCGTCTCACCATCAGCTAGCTTTCCTGTCCGAAATCAGTCCTGGAATCCTTCCACAGTAAATCTAAATCGCTTCAGTAAAGCAGCTTTCACCTTTGTATAGTTGGCTGCATCGGTCGGCGTCAGCCTACCGTACACACTGAGCGCTTCACCACTCAAGCAAGTACTCAAAGCAGTTGCTCATTGATGTTCCGGCCAATTCTGGCTCCTTGCAATCGTCTCCACTCTGTGATGGTACGCGTCAAGGTCGTCCTTCCTTTCATCAAACGCTACGAGCAGCTTGCTTGGGTTCAAGCGGAAGCCGTGATCTTCCCGTTCGCTGCTTTCAATTTTAGCTTGGACGGGAGTTTCACTTCGCTGTTGCAAACAAAGCCGCTCGAGTTCCATCTCGTGCTGCCGCTGCCGTTCCCTTTCCTCTCTTTCTTCTTTCGCCCTCTCAGCTGCCAGTCTTTCTCTCTCCAGCTCCAACTTCAATTGCTGCTCTCTTTTTTCTGTCGCCCTTTCGGCTGCCAACTTTTCTCTCTCCAGCTCCAACTTCAATTGCTGCTCTCTTTCTTCTTTCGCACTCTCAGCTGCCAACCTCTCTCTCTCCAACTCAGCTGCTTGTTCTTCCTTGGCTCTCTCAGCTGCCAACCGCTCTCTCCCCAACTCAGCTGCTTTTTCTTCCTTGGCTCTCTCAGCTGCCAACCTCTCTCTCTCTCCACCGTCCCTTTCTCCTTCTGGCTTACCCACTTCCGTAGTTCAGCGCCAGAAAGACCCATCTTCTCACCAAGAGCGACTAACTTTTCGAGATCCATTGTGTCTCGCAAATAAAAACTTGCCACGAGGAAAAAATATCTGCCTAAATCAGTATATCGGCACACTCTCCTGCACTCGTTAACGAGAACACTGAGCAACACACAAAATCGTTCCGATAGCACTATCAACAACTCGAGTCTCTTTCTCACTACTTTGGACACACTGTGCACCAAAAGGTCCTGTCGCGGACGCCAGATTAATTGTCACAGGGTCCCGTTAATTAAGAAAGCAATCGCCGGGCTAATTCCGAGGACCGAAGTATCGGCCCCCCTAACTGCACCACGAAAGCGTGGACAATTTAGAAGTGGTCCTATTTGGTGCGCCAGCGGATGCCAGCTGCGGTCCAAAGAACAAGTCAGAGCCGAGAGTTGATAAACAAAACAAAATTATATTCTCAGTTACGGCAGATCAAAACGATACACAAGTATGCACACTCGACAATAGTTGAATACAATATGTCACCAGTCAAACAATGTACTACACAGTACAATCAGCCACACTCGAAACAACCGACACAGACAACAATACGCACTACAATGCAGTCGCATGCATCGAACAACCAAGACACTTAAAGAATAAAGAGTTAGAAAACTTATTCTGTCCAAAGTTCTTGGAACAAAAGTCTGGATGATACTCTTCGGAGAATCACTCACTCAAAGTCCAGCGTTGTTATCGTTCAGGGCTTGCTCGGCCACCGATGCGAGGAGGTTTCGTCGTCGCATCTACGCTTCCGAGGGGAGAAGGACGCGCGCCCGGGGAGTCTTTGGATGCTTGTTTTCTTTCTTTATCCTTGACTTCTCAGCGCTTCGTCACGAGAATTTGGCGGCGCGCCCTTTTTGAGCGCTCGTTTTGTGACAACGTAGATGTAGAGCACAAGAACTGAGACGACATATTGCCCTACGTTGCTTTCGCGTACAGCACGGCTCATCAGGAGACCACTCATAAGACACCCTTCCATCCCCTTTATGGACGCGAAGTTACGAAAACGTTCAAGGCGATGCTCCTTCATGAGAATGATGGCAACTAGATGGACGCCGAAGAGTTTACCCAGCGAGCATAGGAAGCGAGACAACTTGCCAGGTTGCGAAACCCCAAACAACAAGCGGATGACGCAAAACATTACAACCTCCGGCACAGAACCGTCCTCTACTACGTGGGCGACACCTATTCGTTAGCGTGGGCTCTCCGAAAAGCTGTTACGAAGGTACTTTGAACCCTACAAGGTTCTGCTACGCATCAGTGACGTCTACTACGAGGTTGCTCCGGACGGCGTTCAGTGTTCGAAGCGCCGCAGACACTCACCAGAGATTGCCCACGTGCTTCGAATGAAGCCTTACTTTCCATGATACATTCCATGATTTTGGTATTATCTCCGGTGCAAGGTTAAACTTTTCTAAAAGCCAGTATTTTTTCATTGGCAACCCCAGCGGTCGCATGAACATCACGTCGCCTTTACAGTGGTCTCCTGAGATTTCAATACTCGGAGTTACTTTCACTGCATTTGGTATACAGGATAGCATCTAGTCATCCGTTGTACAAACTCTTCTAAGTGATATCAAAGCAGCCAGGTACTTCGAATTCCCCCTCTTGGAACGCCGATAGTTAACCCAAACGGTGTACCTAGGAAAACTTTGGTACCTTTGCCATTCTGTTAAACCACCGCTCCACGCCTGCAGGAAAGTGCAAAGCTGCATTAGTTCATTTTTTTGGTCTGGTGGCACAGAATTGTTATCGCGTCCAGCGTTAGATCAACCGCGAGATCAAGGCGGTTTTGCATTCTCCGACGTTTCCGTCACGGCTTCTACATTGTGCCTCTGCACTCTATTGCGAATACTAAGCAATGATGGCATGCCCGCTCAGACACTGGCTCGCTACTATCTGGGGCCATCACTACGTGTCTTCTTGCCGGATAGCCAAATAACCAAGGTCCCCAATCAACTGAATTACCATCTTTGTATCGAGCCCTTCTGGCATTTCACCGACGTTTGGAAGCTACGTGCCCAGAGATAGAGGTGGCCGATTCTTAAGTGGTGGACACAATGGCCGCCCTTCTACGGCCCTTGGTGCCCCAGCACCATCAATCAGTAATGAACCGTGCTTGGAAATCAATAACTCAAGACTTCAATGTGACGCAATATTGATAGATTTCTCCAAAGCATTTGATAAGGTGCCCCATCAAAAACTAATTGACAAGCTGAAGATTATCGGGATTGAAACCAATAAAGTACACTGGATAGCCGCCTACCTCTCAAACCGCAGTCAGCACGTTAAAGTAAACGACGCTGAATCTGAAGAGTTTGACGTTTACTCGGGGGTCCCACAAGGGTCTGTGCTAGGCCCGATTCTTTTCCTAATTTTCGTTAATGACATTCATTGTCATGTTGAACCTGACGTCACAGACTGTTTGCTGACGACTGTGTCATTTATACCACAGTATGAACAATCGACGATCAGTTACGGCTTAATACCTCCCTAACTAACATTTCAAGATGGTGTCAAGAATGAGTAATGGAAATAAAGGTAGGAAAAACCTCGTATATGCATATAACCCGAAGGAGAGCACCCTTAAAATCTGCGTATCATTTAAATGGACTACACGTAGCAGAGGCCGCTTCGGTGAAATATTTGAGCGTTACCATCACAAACACATTAAATGGGATGTTCACAATAACCAGACGTGCACAAAAGCGTACAGACAGCTGGGATATCTTCGCAGGAAACTCGCTCTAGCCCCTTACAAAGTTAGACTAAGAAGTTATAAATACCTTGTACGACCAATCCTCGAATACGGCAGTGTAATCTGGAATCCGCATCAAACTTACCTTCTTAACCAGCTGGAGGGAATACAAAATAAAGCGCTCCGATGCGTGTATTCTCAGTATTCTCGAGATGTCAACATAACCGCGCTCCGCAATAGGGCAAGCATTCAAACACTGGCGATCCGGCGACGCATAGCTGCATTAAAATTTCTTTATCTGCTTTATCATGACAACATTAGCATCAACAAACACGAGTACTTGAAACCACCATATCAGCGCTCCGCCAGAACAAACCACGACAAGAGTATCAGGCCTTTCATCTCCCGTTGCAATTCATTTAGGTATTCCTACTTTCCGTCAGTAATAGAAATATGGAATAACCTGCCACGTGATATAGTGTCCTCAGAATCTCTCGAATCATTCACTGCCAATCTTGAAAAGTTTTTGGATCAGTAAGTTGCAGCGTTGTAGAATAATGGCGCAACTTTTCATTGAATGTACGTTGTGATTTGTATGCCACTCGATGTTTAAATTCTCAGATTTGTGTCTAATATGCACTCTTCCCTGTTAGCCTGTGGTGTTTTTATTCTGTTTTATTGCTTGGTTCTTCGACTAGATGTACAGTTGTAATTTGTAATTGTTTAGAGTAGTCTGTACTGTTCATTCTTATTTTTCCCCGTGTTCATTTTCTTGTTTTTTTGTTTACTATTTTTTGTTCTGTGGTCTATTGTGAAGATGACAATCTGTATAATTTCTTCCCACTCCTGTATGAGCCTGTTAAAGCTTACAGTATCAATTAAAAAAAAACTGCTGCAGTGTTGCCAGGGCATCTCAGAGACTTTGTCTGGAAGTTCGGCTGGGGCTTTCTGCCCATGCGAGATCGGTTGCAGCGATGGCAGGTGGTTCGCACTTCCACTTGCCCTAACTGCGTCATGGTACAAACCAATCGACATGCGACGTTTGAATGTGTGGTTTCCCGCCTTCTTTGGCGTGCGGTTAATGCTGGTTTTCGGGGACAGGATCTGCAAACTTTCGTGTCCAACGGCCGATTTCCGCGTAGCCGCTTCTCCTCTCTGTTAATAGCTGCGGGGCTGTTCAGCCTTTGGAGAAACCGATGTGAGGCCGTAGCTGCCAATTGCCGCCGGCGTGCTTTGTGGCCGATAATGGGGAGAATGAGACGAGAGATCCTCGCGTTCCTCTCCGAGGAGCTTTTCTTCCTCGGAAAGCAAGAGTTTCTGCGGCATTGGTCGTGCCCTTTCGCCAAGGTGGAACACGAAAGGATACAACTCATTTTTCGACTGACTTGGTGCTAAGCAGCGCCCGTTGGGTCGTTTTATACGATTTCATTTGTTACATATCGTGTTTCATTGCATCTATTGTATCGTTATACCATTGTATCATGACATCGCATTAAGTTCTTGTGTACATATATGCCAACATTGTCATGTATATTAGAACAAATGTCTTCACTGTAACGTAGTGATGTTAGTCGTGAAATATAGATATGCCGAGGTGTGTATGCCCTGTTACTGAAATGGTATGAAGTCTTTGTGTTCTGTACATGCTGTAAATAAATTTTTTCTAAAAAAAAGAAAAGAAGGTCGCGGAATCGAATCCCCGCCTCATCGGCCGCATTGCGATGGAGATACAGTAATAAAGGCCCCTGTGCTCAGATTAAGGTGGACATTGGACAACTCTCGGTGGTCAAAATATGCGGATCCTTTCGGTGAGGTATGTCTTATAATGATGTCGTGGTTTTGGGATGTAATACCTGAACAGAGGTTATTGTTGCTCTTATTAGTTGCGAAGTATAGTGCTTTAGCGATAAGTACAGCGAAAGTTTACCTAAGCGTTTTAATAGCGCTGTCGCGGACGCAATAGTTATTCCCCCATGCTACATCATCGAAGTGTTCATATCCTTTCCCTAAGGCGTGCTATATATTCATAGCGTGGCTTTGGCACGTAGAGCCGCAGATGCTATGGTTCCTTGCTAAGGCTTTATTTGCTGCAACGATCCTCGTCAATTCTGTGTGGGCTGTGTGTAGGTTTTGCGCTGATCTGAATAGTAATAAAAAATTGGCAGATGCCACGTATAAAGGAGATCGCTGATATGCGAAGCCCAAGTGAGGAAGCCTGATGTGTCACTTTAAAATTCGCACAACAGTACAAGGCGGAGGTAAATTATGCCGTACGTGACTTTCATGTCATGATTATCACGTTTGGAAGCGTCATTTATCTTTGTCATCTCTTCACTTCACCTGATACCAAATTTGGTATACGTGCAGCGAGCGAAACGGCTGTGAGCACGCTGTCAGCGTAGCATGTAGTCATGTTTTACATGACACGAATATGATGATTATCATGTTTGGCCTTCTCACATACCTTCGTCGTCCATTCACGTCCCGTAATATCAAACTTGGCATAAGTGAAGCTAGCGAAACGGCGGCGAGCGCACGTAACGTGGACGCGCGCGCACGCTGGACGCATGGACGCTACGCTAGCAAAACGCGAGCACTTTACCTGGCGCTAGGCGCGACCAGCGTCTGTCGTTGAGGCCCGGCGGCAACAATCGCGAAATGCGACATCCTGCAGTTTACGCCGACGACGTTACCTGAACAACACCGCGTCTGCTTAGCTTTGTGACGGAAATACGCCGGGCGCGCTCAAACGCGCATGCGTCAAAGCAACGCAGCGCGACGTGCGCCTGCGAGTATATGCCAGGCAGATCGGCGCCTGGCGTGGCATCGCCGTCGTGATGCGACTAAATGAACGCCGGCGCGCACGCACGCCTGCTCACGTCGAAGTGTGTTGGCGCCTTGAGTGTGGCATGTATTTATGTTCTTACATGACGTGCATCTCATGATTTGATGTTTGCACCAGTCACATACTTCGCCATCCATTCACGTGACGTAATACCAAATTTGGCATATAGCGAAACGGCCGCGAGCGCATCATGAGTGTGGCTGTGGTCATGTTGTTACATGCTAAGCATGTCATGATTTTCTTGTTTGGACGAGTCATTTACATATGTCATCTGTTCCCGTCAAGTAATATCGAATTTGGTACATGTAAAGCTTGCGAAATGGCCGCGAGCGCATCATAAGTGTGGCATGTAGTCATGCTGTTACATGATACGCGTCTCATGATTATCATGTTGGCACCAGTCACATACCGTCGTCATCCATTCACGCCACGTAATACCCAATGTAGTAAATGTGAAGCTGTAGCGAGACAACTGCGAGTGCCTCATGAGCATGGCATGTAGTCATGCTCTAACATGACACGCACCTCAAGATTATCATGTTTGCACCAGTCACACACCTTCATCATCCATTCACGTCCCGTAAACACCAAATTTGGCATGTGTAAAGCTAGCGAAATGACTGCGAGCATACCATGAGCGTGTCGCGTTGTCATGACTCATGAGTCATGACTGACATGGCATACCTATTATGATTTCCACGTCAGGGTTTGTCAGTTGTTTTCGTAATGCAGTCATGTAATACCATGCCAATTTTGCAACATGTCACGTGAAAAAACCACCGCAAGAGCAGCATGACCATAAATTGTAAATAATGACATTCATGACGTACATGCAACGATAGTCATGATATGACTAGTCAAATATGCTCGCCATACGCTCATGTTATGCCATACGAAATTTGGTAGTGATACCATTACCGAAATGGCCGAGAGAGCTAAAAGTCGCAGGCGGCTTGATAGATAGATACATATGCTTTAAGTCGCAGAAGTTCGCTAAGAAATGCTTCGCATTTAATACTTCCTAGCCCAATCTTACACTTTGCTTCAGTAAATCTCACTCCATTAAGCATTAAAAAAGGGCTCAAAAGGGTTAATTGTACGCACACACAGATTCCTTTTCTAGCGGTGCGGTTGAAGTGAGGTGTCCATCATGAAACGATTTATAAAAGGCATTCGAAATGAAACTGATTAAACTAATTGATTCTACTTTTTCAAGGCAAAGCTGAAGCAACCTCTCAAGCTTTCGGCAAAATGCTCCCCAGGCAAGAATAACCAGCATCTCCCTTCTTTTGTTTACACGGCACGCTCGGTGCCTATGATGCCCCGCCTTTTAGTGCCGCGGGATTCGGTCGTGTCTTTTGAAGCTTCAACACGACACGCTTCTGGCCCTTCACTGTTGTTGGTTCTGCTGCTGCTGCCGGTATCCATAGTACCCTCTTCCTGTGCCATACTCATCCTGGGTATCGAAGCAGAAAGACAGTCAGTCAAGACAGTGTGCGCTATGAGTCAATAGGCAAGCCAACCACTGATGCAGTCATAGGTGATCATGCAAACATTTTCTCGATAGCTAGTTTGCGCACGCCCAACGCACTTGATTGGAAGATACTATTGATAAACTGTAGCTGCATGGACAATTTGTCGAATTAAAGTGGACGAGTTTACTAAGTTCATAAATAATAATCAAATAGGCCGTAAACAAAGACAGAAATAAAGGGGATTCAGTTACGCGGCGTTATGCGTGTAGCCGAACACTAGCCGCCACGATGGTGGCGGGACTCGGCTGCTCACCCACAAGTCGCGAGTAGAAATACCAGCAGCGGTGGTCTCATTTTCATGGAGCTAAAATTCTAGAGAGGCACGTATGCTTCGATATTTGTGCCCATTACAAGAGAGTTTTAGTTTGGCGCGCGCGACCGGCTGGCGTACGCAACGCGTAGAGGAAGCACGAATGCGCATGCGCTTAACTTAAGTGAGACGCGTGCTTTTGCGCACGCAGGTGATGCGCTTGCTAGATGTAGGCGCTTATGTTGCACCAGCGATAGCACTTGCGTATCTTAGAGGCGGCTCTCACAAGATATCGAACAGCCGAGACCAAAACAAGATGGCTGCGACCGACAACACTTCGGTGGTCGTGACAGCGAAAGAAATCCGTGTGATTTGCGGTGCATTTGGAACTTAAATAAGTAACCTGATGTCAATAGGTGAACAGGTAAAGTGCATTGGAGTCGCTGCTAAGCTGGAGGGCAACGTTGTACTACTGGACCACGTTATTTACGGAGAAGCAGGAACCCGACTCCGACGTGATGCACCGCGACGGATTTCTGGGTTGTGTACGGGGCATCGTGTGTCGTGGTTCCTGTGTGTGTTTAACCAAAAAATGTTTGAATGATCGTCTGTAAAAGCATTGCAGTGAAGGTTGTGGGGGTGCTGACACCCCCCCTCCCCCTCCTGTAAAGTTGTCTGCGTCGTGTGGCGCACGTGTCTCGCCCCAAGGCTTTATTTCGGTGGTGACCACCGCCGGGCGATAGATGGCGTTGTGTTCGCTTTGAGCACCACTGTTGGTAGAATAATAGCACCGGTGATGGCCCCTGGCAGAAGGCAGGCCTTGGTGGTGGGCGAGAGCTGAGCGAGTCTCTTCTGCGCGTGGCGGCTGCCGCGAACGGTTGTCTGTAGCGCGGGTTCCCGGTGCTCGGCACCGTGGGCTTCGCGCCGGGGTCCCACGTGGAAAGTCAGGCGTTGGCGACGCCGCCTTGGGTATGTGTTAGTGTGTTGGGTGTGTTAGTGTGTGTTTATCATGTTATTGTGTGTTTAGTGTGTCCCTGCGTTATGGTGTTTGTATGGTAGCGTGTTAATTGAAATCGATGTATCATTCGGCGGATGCTATCGTCGTCTAAATTTGTTAATAAATCTATGTATGCTGTGTGCTTTGTACCGACTGTGTCTGCCGTGTCCGTTCACTCCAAGAGCATGGCGTGGCGATGCGCGCGTTCGCCTCGCCGAGACCCCATAAGGTGAGTGAAATAAAGGTTAGATATGGTCATGCATTTAGCGTGCATGTAGATGGACGTCCGTGTTCTACGAAGTTAAGAGATTTTTCTAGCACACAGTTCATTCTGAAAGCAGCTATCACGACGTGAAGAATGACACGTGAAGACACCGTTTCAAATTAAAGGCTCAATTGGCAGTGAGCGATTGTCTTCGCCGTCTTTGTCCCTCATGCTGCTAGTTCACCTAGCATCAGCACCCAAAACCACTACTCGTCCTAGGAAATGATCGCCTTGTAACATGCCCTGTCTTGTGTGTTGCGTTGATGAACCTCGGTTCTGGCTAGAAGTAACACTCAAAGACAGGCGTGTTGACGATCAGCAGTACACGTTTCAGATGTTGCGCACGGTAAACTAATGCTGTAGGACGCAGTCCTAAACCCAGTTTTCGCAGCGCGTAGCGCGTCGCGGACGTGCAGCTTTGCGTGCATAATAATAATAATAATAATAATAATAATAATAATAATAATAATAATAATAATAATAATAATAATAATGACCAGCCCGACGGCGCCCTCTATACAGGGTAAAAGCCCCTCCCATGATCTGCCAATCAATCCAGTCTTGTGCTTTCTTCTACCAAGTTATACTTGCGAACTTTTAATCTCATCGGCCCACCTAACTTTGCCACCTGTTCGTTCGTTTTCCTTCTCTGGAAATTGTCTGATGGCCTTTATGTATAATTTCAAGCGTATCATTCTGCAGTGAAGCCGGGATGACAAAGTGATTACCCTCTGGAAGGACGCCGCTGGCGAGATCTCTCTGATGGTCAGTATTTAATGTGATCTGGAAGCCGGTCTCGACGAGGCCAGCTCAGGGTGCAGTACTTTACGAACTATAGTCATTCTCCGTCCAGTTTTTGGTGCCTGCGGGCATCGTCTGCAGTAACCAGGTTCATGTCAGTGACAATTTTCACTTGCAAGTCTACAAACTCCTTTACCCCATCCACCGGACTGATCAATAGTTTCTCGGCCGGAGCCCTTCGAAGTGTATCAGCCGTGGATAGCTGTTTGCCCGGAACGTGGACCAAGTTGAATTGGTAGCGCATAAGTTTGATGCGGAACCTCTGAATACGCGGAGGCGTCGTGTACGGTTGAGCATCTTTAAGTCATGTCACCAGCGGCTGATGATTGGTTTCCACAGTGCACTTGAGGCCCCGCACCCACTGGTCAAAACAGTGCAGGACCAATGGTACCGCCAACGCTTTTTATCTTTGGCTGTAACGTTTCTCTCCGCGCGTCACTTAGTGATCGTGATCCAAAGGCTACCACGTGTACTTCTCCCGATGGTTGTTCATACAGAAACAAGAGTTACCCATTCAAATGAGCTTGCGTCACATGGTACTCTGGTATTGTGACCGAAATGATACTTCGCAACGCAGAGGTCCGGCGTGAGAATCGCCTTGATCCGATTAAAGTCGGTCTATTGAAGCGGTCCCATGCACTTCCTTGTATTCCGCTCACCTAGCAAGGCGTGGATAGGGTCAGTTGCCTTTGCAAGGTTGGGAAAGAAGCGACTAATGCAATCAGCCATAACCAGGAGGGGCTTAACACTAGCGACTTTCTTGGGTGGATTTTATAGTTGCGTAGGGCGCAAAGTTCCCTGGGGCTTGGCGAGATACCGTTAGCGTCGATGACCATAGCCACAATCAAAAAACTATACCCTGTCTTGACCAAGGAACACTTCTTGTTCAGGTTTACCCCGGCTTTCTTCAGACATTCAAAAATAGCCACAAGTAGTTTGTTGCGCCTAATGAATGATCATTTCCAAAAGGCAGGGTGTCGTCTATTCGGTTGACACTTTAGGTTACCCTTTAGAATTCGAGCCAAGGTTGCCCCTTTAGAATGCAAGCCATTTCTCGTTTAAACTACTCAGGTCTTGAAGGTTGATGACAGTAGCAGTAGCGTTCGAATGACATGATTATTGGGGTGTACTCTTGGCATTATCGGAATGATTCCACTTGGCGAAATCCTGATTTCACTTCTGGTTTTTAAAACACCTTTGTGTCTCTACACACAGTTGTCCGAGAACCCTTGCGACCGTTGGAGGCAGAACTTCCTTGTGGAGCTTCAAGTTCACGCATATTTGGATGCCGCCTGATGCTTTCTGACCGGGAAACCACAGCGTTGACTTCGTAATGCGCTTGATGACGCCTTCTCTTTATTGTAGTTCAAATTTGCTTCACTTCGTCGCACAGAGGAGTTGGAGTGCTACGAGGTACACTGAGAGCAATGGCTTGACATTTCACTTGAGAATACGTTTGAGATAAAAAGTGTACTCGTGCCCTACAGTAACAAGTCCATTGAAGATGTCTTGGCTAAGAGTGGCATCGCTTGCAGGGTCAGTTGGCTTGTCAGGTTGCCGTGCGGCGTCGATGAATTTCACGACTACCAAGGTGAGTATAGAAGGGTAGCCTAGCAGAAGCGTAGACTGCGAAGACATGGCATACACTGACTGTAGGCAGGTGCGACGTTTCTAGTCTTACATAGCTTTGAATTTGCCAGCCATAATTTAAGGATGATTTGTTGGACCTGTGAGAAGACCATCTGGTTCGTCGAGTTGAGACGGTACACCCGAGAAAGTGCTCGCTACCAAAATAACTTCCGCTCCTGAGTCAACCTTAAGCATTAGTAGGATGCTGTCGATAGGCTCCCAAATGAACTTCGCGTTTGCTTCACAACTGGCATTGACAGCATGCGTCTCTATAGGCACCGTTCAGTCGAGTTTTCCAGTGCGACTGCAGCGCCAGAATAGTTAACCTAGTGGATGAAAAAAACACCCTTGAGACGGTGTCGGTGAAAATGGAACGCGACGCGCGCATCTAGCGCCCTGCATCTATCGGCTGATTGTTGCCGGCATACATAGAGCATAGAGTTTCTCACAATCACACCTAGAGGTAAATCTGGCGACAGTGAGCTGCTTGATGCAGGGGAATGACGGGATACGTGAGCTTCGAACTTGGCTCGGATTTGTATACTTCAACGACGCGTCAGGCTTCACGTTAAAATGATTGATTTCTCACTAAAGGGCACGTAATAAGCTATTTATTTTTGTCATTACACAGAAACGTGTTGTATTTAAATCTATAACCTTCTACGTTGATGAACAATTTTACGAAGCGTAGGAAGTAACCAACGCCTGCTAAACGTGGTAGGCAGACGACAAAGTGAGCGTTCTTTCGGCCACGTTTATGTCGTCTGTTCATTTCCTTCGCTGTTTGGTTGGGCCGTAAAGGTGAGTGGAGTTTTATTTTGAAATGTAACACGCGTGGATGAGATCGATTTATAAACGTTTCGTTTTAGAGAAGCTTTATTTACGCAGTCGTACTCGCTTTAAAGCCGACGCCTTGCTCAACACCAGCCAACACGGGCCTCACAGACTCAGCGTTCCAACATCGCTCCTTAAGAAATTCGCATAGGCGGTGGTGCCACACTTCCCTCTAGGTATTTGTGAGAAACTCTAAAACATGAGGGATGCGCGCACGCGTCTATTTTCTGCGTGCTCCCAACGGCAAATGTCTAAGACTTTGTGACGAGGCACTGTGAGCACTGCAGCTCCCTATGGTCAGTGGGCGGTGCCTATGGCATGTGACTGTCGGTGGAGCGAACGCTGCTTGGCTAAGCAAACCACTTCGAAGTGTCCTTTATTTTTGTAGAAATTGCAAACCGCTTTCCTGGCAGAACGAAATTTCCGTTGATATGCTTCTCGTCCCTATAGAAGCCACTATCCATGCGTAGCGTTGGCGAGGAGGGTCTTTCCATATATGATAATGTTCACCTACGTGACTGTCTTTTCGCAGGCATCCGCTTCGCTGCATCCACGGTGACTGGCCCAGAAGACTAGGTTGCGCGTTCCTGTTTTTCTCTTTCGGCGTCTTAATGCAGTTGTGCATTCAGGAGCGCTTTATCCAGCGTCAATATGCCAAGTGACAGGCAAAGATAATGGCCTACGAGAACCTTATAATCTGAGAGTGGGACACGCTATACCCTAAACACAGTATTGTACTCCACACCTTACCTCAACCTCAATATGACCGAAACACAAGCGATAAACTTTATAATCCGACAAACCACCAAGGCAGCGCTTCGCCTTCCAAAAACCACCAGTAACGAACGCCTCGCGGAGTTAGGTCTGCATGACACTATACACGAATAAGGTCCCTAGATGAAACAAGTTTCCAAGGTAGCGACACCTTTCCCTTTCCTCTTCGCCTATGTTCCTGAAGCGCCCCTTAGAAGGTTTAAAACTTTCATTCAAAAGCGAATGTTTGGGTTCCTTTGCTACGGTGAATAGATGTAAATGGAACGAAATAAGACGTAGAATAAACAGTTACATTTATGAACATAAACGGCACAACACAAGAGCAAGCGGGATGTGCGTTACTCAACCGGCAACGTTGTGCAGTTCTATACTTTACACCACTAGCCATGGCGTCTCGCGTAGTACACTTTAGTTGCACGGTCGCGGTATTTCGTCCAGTTAGAACTAGTCCACTTCTCCGATTGTGTTTTGTTCGTGCTGTGACACAGTGAACGTGCTTCTTGCTGGATCCTGTAAGTGGCCACAGGGCGTGACGCTGTGACGATTGATTACAACCGGCTTGTGCACTCGCAAGAAAAAAAACTACGACCAGACTGGTACGAACACTCGTCCAGCAGCACTGCGATTACGTTTTTTTTAAATGTGCCCATTTGGACAATCGCGATGCCAAGTGATTCTGATGCGGTGCTGGGAACTTCCTGAAAAGTGAGAGTTCTACTGGTGAGGTGTCTCGAAGCAGCGCGTTTCGGCTCAAGCGGGAACTGGTCGAGAGTGAAATGTTTCTGAAGGTGCGTTGATTACAACCTACAGCTGCTCTGTATACGTGCATACCCACATGTATTTGTACCAACTGGCATGCACTAGACACGCATTAGACGCGCGCCTGGCGTTTCAATAAAAACCAACAAGTGAACTCGCTTCGCAGATGCGCGTCGACATACGTTGACGGAGTTGCACGAAAGCATTCGCGTGAAATGGTTCATAGTTGCACTTCATGGTGCGCTTCATCTAGGAAAGCACAAGGTAAGTTGAAGAGAGCGAAACCATTTTCTGTTGTTTACGGCAACGCAGCATTGCTGAAAAACGCAGATGTTGCATTGAACGAGCATGGCGAAACAATCTTGGTCGTCTTAGCGCACCCCGAAACGCTCCTCCTCTTCAGTTTATGTTCTGGCTACGATTTTGTCTTTGGTCACGGCGAGAATCCGGCTGGAGCCATATGCGCATGCGTACTCGTTTTGAACCTTTTGCATAATAATAAATAACACCACCAGCCATTTGCAAGATCACGTGCAAGTAATGCACCAATTACAGACGTGGATGGCAGAGAAAAAGAGGAGTAATCGAGAGAGTGAGGAGGATGCTCGAGAACAATGAGTGACGCTACCTTGTTTCATCTAGAGACCTTATACACGAACTGACCGAAGCGCGCCTGCAGGCACAATATCTCAGACTATCCAGCATCAATACCGGTACACATATACTTTCGAAGCTCCGAATTCGCAACCCCGATAATAATTATTCCCTAAAGTCACAACCAAAGGAAATTCGCGAAAAATCTTGTATTCGACCGCTCCCCCGTAAGATGCACCCCGACCACCTTCGCGAACGACAAAGAGCTAAATACTCTCCATAAAGTGGAGGGCAGGTAACAAGTTGAAATCTGGTTAGATGCCGCATGCGATCTGCCCGGAGCCACTGTGCGGTGGCCTACACCCCGAACACCACTCCATTAATAAAGGACTACGTCCAGGGACAACAGCGGTAGAAGCGGGAGAGTTCTAAATTGCGCTAGCGTTCGGCCGTTTCAATGCTACATGCTCCCTACGTGGTTCGAAAACTGCATTGCTCAGTTATGCTAGGGGCAGAGATCACCCTACTACTTACCACATTTTCGACCAGAATCTCCCTTCCTCCCACAGCGTTGAGCTCATCTGGGTGTCCGCGCATTCAGAAAACTCTGGCAATGAGGCCGCCGATTTTTTAGCCCGATGGTCGAGAAACCAGGCACAGGCGGAACTTTTGGGGGGTTTCTTGAAGGAGCGTGAGTGCACCTTTGCTGAGCTCACTGGAACGCTCGTGCGGAAAGGCAGATATACCCGCGCCCTCACCCTTCTCTTACCAACAGGGTAAAGCCACATATGGCGCTATCTTCAAGTGCGGACCTTACCAACCCCCTCCCTCCTCTCCCACTACCGACCTATCTCACCTTCCTGCCCTATGTGCAATGCCCCGAGGAGAAACCTAATTCACGTTCTGCTGGCTTGTCAGTCTTAACCTCCTCACGTTGGGCCGGTGCCACTCCGGTCCTGGGAGGGCTGGGAAACCTCGCTACGCTCCTGGGACCAGGCAAGGCAGAAAATCACCACCAGCTGGGCTGCCAGTGTCATGAACTTAATAAACATGAACGTTCTAGAATGGTGAGGTCGCGCGGGGACCCAGGGGGCCAGGTAGGTCTTAAATTCTGCTGCAATAATGTTTTTTCGACTCGACTAGACTCTAGCGTCAAGTCAGAAGTACGGGAGAGTTGTTCCGATAGTGTGGCGTTCAACAAGCGGGCGAGAAATCGGTCTCGAACGAGCTTCTGAGCCATAGTTGCACCTTTTGATCATGTTTTGCAACACAGAATAAAAAACGTGAACGTTTCGTCTGCTTGCTGCGTCCACTTATGAAAACGATAACTTTCATGAACTTAGCTTCGTTTAGCGGGTGAAAAAAAATACAAGGTGAACTTGCTTTTCACAGCGCTGTACGACAGAGCTTCTTCGGCAGTCAAGCTGAGAGGTGCTAGTGTGTGTCGAGCTTGAACTCATACAATAAAAAAGCCTTCGCACCCGAGCCTCGTTGGTAACTCGGTGCATTCCTGTAGCGTTGGCCACGACCTCCTCGAGAGGATGTCGTGGCGTAGGCGTAGTCCCCGAACTGCACAACCCTGCTGGGCCATAAACTTGGGTTGTTGAAGTCGAAGCTCTGTGGCTGTTGGAGTCCAGATATTTTAGCAAACGCAGGGTCAGGCTTGAACTCCATTACAGAGAGCGAACGGTGGCCACTTAAGGCACCACGTAAGATGCAGTATGCAGCAAGGCGCTTGGCGCGTCTACACAATGGACTCGGAGACATGTGGGCCGAACGAATCTCCTCACAGCTTTGTTCGGCTATAGCACATATATAGAACAAACTAAGGGGCTTTAAGAACGCATGCTGCACAGCGCCTTCTGCGTTTCAATAATTAACAGGAGAGTAGGCACGAGCATCAGCACGACTGCAATACCTTTACCGATGCATTGCACTAGAAGAAAGGAGGTGCACTTGAGAACGTTCCTGAACGACAGCTACAGTTACTGATCTTGTGTCTCGTGCATTCGCCAGCATATGAATTGCTGTTGACACGCTCTTACCTCGATAGTCGTCGCAGTGTTGCCCGGTTGTGGACGACCGATCGAGAGAAACAGTGAGAGGTCGATGAAGATTGGCTCGCGGACTTTGTTTTCTTTTGTTGAGAAAAATGTCTTGGCTCATACCCACAAGAGGGATTGGCCACACTGTACCTTACTACGAAAATGTACATACAATGCTTGTTAAATAAGAGAGAAGTCAGATAAAAACGAAATCAATATTAACAAACATTAATAATAGAAAAGGCAAAATGATTTTTCTTTATGAAACGCGGATATTTCTTCTTCTTCCTTCTTTACTAAGTGGCACAATCTCCGGGGAATAGCTCGAGTGTGTATTGTTCTCAGGGGGAGCCGCTTATAAATTACGCCTGCTTTTACCTTAGACTCGGAGGCGCTACACTTATGTCTCGGCCTTACAAAGTTTGTAGCCAACAATATATTTTATCACGAAGCATACCTGTTATCTTTTCAAACTAGGTTCCAAATGTTGACAGTTAAACTGTATCTTAACATATATGCCTTTCTACACAGACGCTCTCAATATGTGCTCTATAATGAGCCTTCCACATTTATTCAATGGGATTGGTCTAGGCTACATAGGCCTCAAACAACTTTCGCGGAGAAGGAAGGAAAATAGGAGAAAAAAACGGCACGGAGGTTAACCAGACTTTGGAAGCTTTTCGAACCACTACAAGTATCACTTCGTGATATAATTTACCTAAACGTAATTACCTCCACAGCGGTAATAAAGTTTGATGATACATTTTCAATTAAGAAACGCTAAACTATTACGCACCAGATATTTAAAAGGGTTGTTGTAAGACTACCTCAAGAGCGTGTGGATAAATCCAGTAGTAGCCACAATTTTCTGTAACTGTCGTGAAGGCCGGCGTGGGAATCTATTCAACGGATCTTAGTTGGTCTTTTTCTCTTCACTTACCAGAGTTTACATCAACATTCCAAACCAAATTAATGGCAATTATTCTTCAACTGCGGTAACTCCCATCACACATTTTTTCAGTGGTTGCGTCAACAGATTCCTTGCCCGTGTGCTCTGCACTAGCAGTATCTTACTCATCGAGCTTCCTCGCAGAACTTTCTTCGTATGTGCCAAATCATGTGCGGAACGTTAGTCTGATTCGAATACCAGGTCGCACTGGGTTAGAATGGAATGAAGCGGTGGACAGCCTAGCAGCAGCATCTGCTACAGGACCTGTCCTATATCTTTAAAAACCATTCCACGATAACACGTTCGCACGTCTCAGAAACCTTTGTCTGCACAAGCAGCACCATAAATTTTCTGCACTAAACGACACAATTTTCCAGCCTCTTAGGTATCCGTTGAATAGCTCAAAGACTCACAGTGCAGCACAAAGCAATTGGCAGTTACGTTAATAAAACGGCAATGCAGACTACCATCATAAAATTTTTACTTACACAGGACTAGACTCGTTCCTTCACCCAATATATATTTGTAATCAAGCACTAACAATCGAGCACTTCTTTAGGTAATGTGAAAGATATCTGAACCCAAGACTAATGTTCCTTAAACCACTTTTCAAGAAAGGGGCCTTGAGCTCCTTACGTCGGCGTTGCTCTCTCTGGGGGCGTCGGGACTGGGGCACTAGAACGAATCCTTCACGATGCTTCATCTAATTATTTGAAAGGATCAAAGGGAATGACAAGTTAATACTATCAGTACATCTAAAACACCATCGTTCATCTATACAAGCACTTTACCTTAACTATATCGATTATTAGTTCATTTGTTCAACTTAAGGTCACATTGCAATAAAAGACGTAAAAATTATAACAAATAATTTGGCTCCTGTTTATTTTATTTTTTGCCACCCTCCTTCTCACTAATTATTTCTTTTTTTTTCACAAACTATACTGCCGCACGCCTCTTTGCCGATCCCCCGTGGTGGGTTGTGCCGTTCTTCCGGGAATGGTCATCATCATCTTCATCTGGTGTGACCAATGCCCGTCGTGGCCACGACCTGCAGATGCTGCTGCTACAATTCTTCTTTGCCCAGCCATCGATCGTTTGGCCCAGATGCCTCTAAAGAAATCGCGCTTGTGTTTATGCATCGAGGGAACTCAGCACATGAATATTGTGACTATCCATCTATAGATGGTATAGCCCGAAATGTTGTCATTTGGTAGTCCCTCTGCTACTGTGCGAGGTAGTGAGTGGGAGGTAGTGGCCAGATACCGCACCAGAGTGGCCAATACTTCACTGGTGAGGGAGTGCGTTACCGGTGATGGTCACTGGCGAGGCCGCACTCCAGGCCTCTTAATGCAGTTCCATAACCACGTGGATTTTTAAAAATCTTGTTGGGAACTGCGCGGCACTGGGATTAGAACCATGGACCTCTTGCATGCGAGGTTGATTGTCTAACCACTACGCCATTACCGCACAACTGTGTAAAGACATGCTACTATGTACAGAGACTAAAATTGTGGATGATAGGTATAGCAGCACTGCTGTTTTTGAAGACTGCTTCAATAAGAGCGCAGAAGTTTTAGCTCTCGACGTCAAAGACGTGAAAGGTTGCAAAATTTTGTTATCAACTACAAAACTACAGTTCATCTGAATAAAATGTAACACGTGTTCGGATGCATAAGCCACGAAGATAAACGAATCGCTTCACCAAGCACAATTTCCCAGGCTTGTTTTGTATTCAATAATAGTTTCGAGAAGTGTCAAATTCCCTAACATTTATTTATTCATTTAATATTTATAACGACCTCTGGGGCGAGTGGCATTGAATAAGGGAGAAAAGAAATTACATGACGTATATAGAATAAAACAGCGTAGGGAATTTACGTAACACAACATTTACCAAGTTTATACAAAGAATAGTAATTTTCTGAATGAAATGTATTAAATGAAAGAAACCATCAGGAGCAGTGAGTACAGGTGACGCGTTTTCGTGGTTGTACAGTGCTAGCTACTGTTTTGTGGAAAGTTTACAGCCAGCGATGACTGCGACCACGGAGTGGTTGCAGTCCTGAGATGTGCTGGAAATAAACGACTGAAAAAAAAGACCTAATGTGATGTTATGCAATTGTTACTTTATTACGCTGATAAACATAGTTATAAATGTACCGAAGTCTGAAAATGAGGTTATTATGATGTGTCTGTCAGATGGTGGACAACTCCTTAAAATAGTGAAAGACAGGTGACTTTGAGACGGCCGGGATTCGATCCCGCGACGTGCGGGCGAGTGGCGCAGTGCCCCATGGCCACTAGACAGCCGCGGCGCTATGGCCACTAGACTGCCGCGGCGAGTGCGCAACCTTTTTATTGTGTGATCTAACTCAAGAAGATGAAAGTGTAGTTTACTACAGAGTAATTTGAAAGCGTGCTGTGTGAGTGAAGCTTTCTCATAAGGCTGCATTTTGTGTAATGGGTAGCATGCATTAAATCACAAGTAATTATGCACACGGAGTTTTTTCGAACTTACTATGCTCTCCCAAAACGCCTACTGCATGCAACGTAGTGAATAGCTCACTCATCATCATCATCATCATCATTAGCCTGACTACGTTCACTGCAGGACAAAGGCCTCTCTTATGTCCCGCCAGTTAACCCGGTTCCGTGCTTGCTGCTGCCAATTTATACCCGCAAACATAATCTCATCTGCCGGCCTAACCTTCTGTCTCCCCCTAACCCACTTCACTTCTCTGGGAATCCAGTGGGAATCCTTCTCTGGGAATCCAGAAGTGCCCACTACGCACCTTCAAAAAAGTGTTGGCACAATTTTAAGGCATCCCAAAAGGGTCGCTTTCCGTTTCCGGGAAATGCTCTGTCAGTGCTCTCGACATCATGGAGCCAGACAACACATATAAGATTTTACTTTGACTTTAAAGCTTTTGCCATCCAGCATAGGTATCTCCCCACCTCCTCCAGGCTGTAAACCTTGTTGAACCCGTCGATGTCCTGACGACCACCGCTGCGTATGAAGTGGGAAGCTCGAAGAAGAAAGTGCTCGGGCCGCCGGCTTCGGTTCGCTGAAGCAAGGTTCCGTAAAGCTAGCATAGCACCACGTGATTCAACTTGTCACGTCACAGCTATTACAGCGCCTCATGTCTCCAGTGGTGGGCCTTGTGCACAATAACACTAAGACAAAAATAGTAGAGCTGTAATGGAAAATATGACCGCAAGGCGATCACATTCATGGTATCCCCACTGAGAACTGAGCTTCAGCAAGTGAGAAAATATTGCTACATGCATGTTAACATTTTGTGAGACGAAGTGCGTGTGTGCCTGACGAAGAGGACGAAGGGTGGTCCCCGTCTCCGCTCGATCGGTGGGGAACCGGTCATGCCATTACTGCTGGTTTTAAGTACATCTCATCTACAGCCTCGTCGATAAGGCGTAGCGTCTTATCCGTAACATATTTGGCGAAGGTGGAACATTCCCCGTCCTCACCACGAAGCTTCGCAGCGGCCGCACCGTTCAGTCTCCGGCCATGGCTACCAATGACAACAACCCGTCAGTGACTCTATCTGTAGCTGCAGTCGGTACGTTCCCCGCACAACCTGGGCTTGACGTTGACTGCTGGCTCCGTATTACGAGTGTGTTAGCCAGACACACCGATGGGACCCATGATGCTCGCCAACGTAATCTTTTACTTGGACGGCACCCCACGTGTTTGGTTCGATGCCCATCAGACCGAGATCACCAGCGGGGATACCTTTAGGGAGTGACTACGCGACATCTTTGGGGACCCGTGCGGTCGCCAAATGGAAGCGCAAAAAGAATTCGCCACTTGTGTGCAGTCCTCAACTCAGTCGTATGTCTCCTACATATAGGAAGTGCTCGTGTTGTGCCGGAAAGTGGACGAGGAAATTACAGAGAGTGACAAGGTGGATCACATACTCAAGGGCATCACGGACGACGCCTTCAACTTGCTCGTGTACACTAACGTCACGACTGTCGATGTGAATATTAAACAATGCCGCCGCTTCGAAAGGGCCAAAAGCCGCCGTGTCCTGCCTCAATTCACGCTGCTACCAAACACGGCTGTTACATCTACCTGCACCGATCTCAGTGCCGCACCACTTATGCAGGATAACGTGACACGTATAGTTCAACGGGAGTTTGAGGCGTCAAGTTCGGCGCCATTTTCTTCACTTCCACTCGACCATGGCGCCGCAAAAACGCCTCCGGCGGTCTATTATTCAAGCCGTCATGAGGCAAGAAAGTGCAAACCTCGGTTTTTCTATGGCCTGCTCTGTCTCCCGACCCGCCTTCTAGACCAATGAAAATAAATGCACCGCGCCGTGACTCATATTTTCTTCCGCGATCTCGCAATCTGACAGAATGGAGAACAGCAGACGACAAACCTCTCTGCTTCCGCTGTCACCGAGTTGGCCATGTCTTTCGCTACTGTCACATCAATTGGACGCCCCACCGTTGAAGCCGATTTTCTTTTTCTCCTCGGCCGTACGCGGACCCCCATCGGTATTCGCTTAGCCGTGAGTATTCTGCTTCCGACGCACATAATAGCCGCTCTACCACTCGTTCACCGTCACTGCAACGCCGCCGTTCTCCATAGCCCCAACCCCGCTGCTATCCATCGCCGACTAACTATGGATCTTCCCTGACGGAAAACTAGATTATGCAGCTCCTGAAGGTATTATGCATCAAGTGTGAGTGACCCGAATCCTCCGTCGACGCTCCTTACTAATAAGAACTTGCTGGAAGTGCGTGTGGACGGTCTTCCTTTGACGGCTTTAGTTGAGACTGGAGCTCAGGTGTCTATAATGAGTGCTCGTCTCTGTCGCCGCCTCAAAGAAGTACTCACGCCTGCCGCAACACAAGCCGTCCGTGTCGCCGTTGGTGGAACTGTGGCCGTCATTGGAGTGTGTGCCGTACGTATTAGCCTTGCCGGCTGCCATGTTCCTGTTTTATTTACTGTGCTTGACAATTGCCCTGATGACTTCATCTTCGGAATGGACTTCTTATCGACGCATTCTGCCCTGATCGACTGTTCCGCCGGCACTCTCTGTTTAGAACTTCCTCTTATTCCAGATTCTCGCCCCGAGCTGCCGAAAAGCCTCTGTACCACAGACTTCAGTCAGACACCGCCAAAAGCCTTCGAACTCATTGAATTGGCCACAAGTTCACCTGTTGTTGACGGTGATCATGTAGTCACGCCTATTCCTGATGTTCTCCTGGCGCGCGACGTCACTGTGCCACACTCCGTCGTAACTACGACCTCTAACCGAACATGTCTGCCAATTATCAATTTTGGTTTCACGCAGCAAGTACTACCACACGAAATTTCAGTCGCCGCGCTTCGACCATTAATAGACGCCAACGTCACCGCTTTTGCGGCAGACTCATGCTCCGATCTTCCATGTCGCCCGCAGGATGCCACATCCCTTGATGCGGCTTTGCGCCCCATGATCAACCCGAAATTCAAACCTTAGCAGTCCGACTCCCTATTCCGCCTTCTGGCTTCCTACCTAGACATATTTGACATCAACAGCATTCCACTCAGTCAGACTTTTCTCGTGAAGCACCGCATTATTACAGCTCATTCTCCTCCCATTCATCGCCGACCATACCGGATGTCTGCCACAGAGCGTAAGGTAATTCAAGAAGAAGTCAACAAGACGCTAGCCATAGGAATTATTAAACCCTCTTCGAGCCCTTCAGTATCTCCTGTTGTGCTCGTTAAAAAGAAAGATGACACGTAGACCTTCTGCGTCGATTACCGCCATCTTAATCGACTCACGAAAAAAGACGATTATCCTTTGCCCCGAATTGATGACGCCTTCGATTATTTTCATGGCGTGCGATACTTTCCTTCCATTGACCTACGTTCAAGCTATTGGCAGATTACGGTGGACGAGAAAGACCAAGAAAAGACTGCGTTTGTAACTCCCGACTTCCTATACAAATTCAAGGTGATGCCGTTTTGGCTATGCAACACCCCAGCCACGTTTAAGTGTATGATGGACTCGCTAATTCAAGGGTTTTAGGTGGTCAACATGCCTGTGTTACCTGGATGATGTCCTTGTATATTAGTATACATTTGAGACAGACCTCCAGCGTTTGTAAGCAGTTTTCGACATCTTCCGCAATGCTGGCCTTCAACTAAACTCGTCGAAATGTCATTTTGGCCGCCAGCAGATTACGGTGTTGGGCCACCTTGTCGACGCATCAGGTGTGCAGCCTGACCCGTAGAAAATTCGTGCCGTCACGAGCTTTCCTGTACCGCAGTCTGTCAAGGACGTCCGAAGCTTTGTGGGACTTTGTTCCTATTTTAAAAGGTTCGTCAAAGATTTTGCAACGATCGCTCGACCACTCACCGACCTTCTAAAAAAAGACGCGACATTTAGGTGGGGTGCCACTCAAGCTGTCGCTTTTTCTCAACTAATCACCCTCCTCACTACTCCACCTATATTGGTCTTCTTTGACCAGTCTGCTCCGACAGAAGTCAGAACCAATGTGAGTGGTCACAGGAATGGAGTCGTCCTAGCCAAACGCCAGTGGGGATACGACCGAGTCATCACTTACGCTAGCCGCCTTCTCACAGCTGCAGAGCGCAACTATTCAATAACAGAGCGTGAATGTCTTGCTCTTGTTTGGGTAGTCACAAAGTTCCACCCATATTTATATACGACGAGTTTCTCTGTAATAACGCACCACCATGCGCTATGTTGGCTTTCGTCACTGAAGGATCCTACTGGCCGGCTCGGGCGCTGGGCTCTGCGACTGCAAGAGTATACCTACACGATGACGTACAAGTCCGGACGCCCACTTAAGAACGCAGACTGCCTGTCCCGCTACCCGGTTGCTGAGTCAATCACTATGCCTGACACCGACACTGAGCCTTGCGTCTTTTCTCTTTCGCAAATGACATGCATTGGTGACGAGCAGCGCCATGATGCGTCCTTGCGTGCAATCTTTGAGCGCCTCGAATCACCATCTTCCAATCAGTCCCATCGCTCATTTGTGCTCCACAATGGTGTATTATAACGCCAAAGTATTGAGCCTGATAGACCGGTCCTGCTGTTTGTCACTCCGAAACACCTTTGCTCGGAAGTTCTACATGAACTTCATGACCTTCCCACTGCTGGTCACCTTGGTGTGTCACGCACTTACGACCGAATACGCCTACGCTTCTTTTTGCCAGGGCTTGCACACTCAGTCAGAAGATACGTTGCGGCTTGTGAGAAATGCCAGCGCCGCAAAACACCAAAGACACTTCCCGCCGGATGCCCTCCCGCCGGAGTCCCACGGCAGCTGCTTACAGACCGTGGCCGCACCTTTTTGTCGAAGGTGATAGCCGACATCTTGCAGTCCTGTCAAACAAGACAAAAGATAACAAGGTCATACCACCCGCAAACCATTGAACTCGCGGAGCGTCATAATCGAACTCTTGCAGACATACTCGCTAAGTATGTTTCTACCAACCATACCGACTGAGATCTCGCGTTGCCGTACGTCACACCTGCCTACAATTCTTCTCGCCATGACACTGCCGCTTGCTCCCTATTTTTTCTGTGTTTCGGCCGAGGACCTACATTACCCATAGATACGACCAATCCGTCTAGCACGACACCGACCACCGAATATGCCCTTGACGCTATCACTCGGGCTGCCCACGTTCGCGAAATCACCCACGCTCGCTTCCTGGCCTCTCAAGAGAACCAGCGGCGTTTGTACAATCAACGGCACCGCTACGTGCACTTGTTACCCGGTTCATTGGTGCTGCTGTAGTCATCGACTTGTCAAGATGGCTTGTCAGAAAACTTCTTTCCCGCTATAAAGGTTCATATCGAGTCCTTCGTGAAATTACTCCTGTGACATACGAAATTGCCCCTGCTGCCTCATTGTCTTCAACTGCCCCGCAGACCACCGATATTGCACATGTGGCACGCTTAAAGCCTTTCCATTCTCCCACTGGCGTTGACATCGAGATGCGCCGAGACGGCGCTTCTGCCGCTGGAGATTATGCTACATGCATGTTGACATTTTGTGGGACGATGTGCGTGTGTGCCTGACGAAGAGGATTAAGGGTGGTCTCCGCTCGATCGCTGGTGAACCGGTCACACCAATACTGCTGGTTTTAAACACATCTGATCCACAGCCTCGTCGATACGGCTTCGTGTCTTATCCGTAACAATATAGAGCGAGGAACTGAAGCATATATGTACGAACACCTATTTGCAAACGCCGCCAGGACGAAATTGGCCAAAAGCCACTAATCATGGTATCCTTTACATTCGTTTTCATATTGCTTCTGCTGGTGTGTGTGGTGGTAATAGTGGCGGCAGCCATAGTTTGACCCCACTAATATTGAAGTCGTTTATACGAGTGAGTAAGGTAGCCATGTCCATGCCATATGCTGCTGTGCATGCCAAATTTTCAAGTGTTCAGCTGTCGCTACCAGCAGAGGTCAGCTGACCAGCGAAATAATAATCGAGGTTGAAATGATTGATAGCCTGGCAGATAAATGTATTTCTAAACATTCGATCGCCCTTGTGTGTAAGGAGTTAGCTTATCACCGTATGTGAATTTGCGATTTGCGTGTGATCACAGTGATTGAAAAGCGATATATATATATATATATATATATATATATATATATATATCGCTTTTCAATCACTGTGATCACACGCAATTTATATATATATATATATATATATATATATATATATATATTTGTCCTCCACATGTTCCCAAATGGCTGATAAACAAAGCCGACTGGGAGCAATTTCATAACATTACTCATTTAGGTTGGACTGACATATGTGGCTACCGCAGGGGCGCCTGCGCAAGTAGGCGTTTGGTGTGTAGCGACACCACGAACCCGAGCTAACGGGGGAGTTTCGACTCCCTCCCACGCCTAGCCGTGCGTGGCTTTGCCGTGTCCGAGGAAAAGGGGATCCTGGGGGTTGAGCCGACGCTGGGCGATTGGACCGTTAAGGCCCCCCGGCAGAGGCAACACACCCCTTTGGCCCCGGCTTCACGTAGACGGCACCCCTGAGCTGACCCACCCAGGGGAATCGGCAGTCGCCTTTTCCTATCTCTCTCTCCCTACATCTTCGTCTTTATCTCTTACTATTTATCCATCCTGTCTACTACTCTCTTCCGTTTACTTCCAAACTTCCTGGCGGCTAGGGTTAACCCTGTGCAAATAGCCTACCTTGGTCTAGGCGCATTGGGTTATAGTGGCGTTGTACGGCTGGCGTCTGCAGGTTTCAGCATTTGTAACCTTGTAGCGTCCCCTCGTTGGGCTCCGTGGTGGGTGGCCGCCAACGCTGCTGAACAACAATAAGGAAGACATGCATGGAGCATTCCCACTACTGTCTGATCGTACTGGCTTAAAGCCGGTACGCACCGATGATCTCACCAGAGAAGGATTGGCCACTCTGGTGCAGTATCTGGCCACCCCATCCCGTAGGCATTCGTCAATTAACTCACGGCCCTCGGTCCCCACCAGCTGCGGAGCAACTGACCACGGCGGCGGTCAGATCTGCAAAGCAGCAGAGGGTGCTAGGAATCTCTGGATACGGACAGGCCACCATTGGAACTTCAACTTAGCAACGTTTAACGTTAGGACGTTATCTAGTGAGGGAAGTCTAGCTGTATTATTCGAGGAGCTAGAAGGCATTAAATGGGATATAATAGGGCTGAGTGAGGTTAGGAGGACAGATGAGGCCTATACTGTGCTACAGAATGGGCACGTCATTTGCTATCGGGGCTTGGCAGACAGAAGAGAACTGGGAGTAGGGTTCCTAATTCACAGAAACATAGCTGGCAACATAGAGGATTACTATAACATTAATGAAAGGGTGGTAGGCATTGTAATTAACTGAATAAAAGATACAAAATGAAGGTAGTACAGGCTTACGCGCCTACATCCAGCCATGATGACGCTTCAGTTGAAAGCTTCTATGAAGATGTGGAATCGGCAATGAGTAAGGTGAAAACACAGTATACTATAGTAATGGGCGACTTTAATGCAAAGGTAGGGAAGAAGCAGGCTGGAGACCAGGCAGTAGGAGATTATGGCATCGGCACTAGAAACGCCAGAGGAGAGCTACTAGTAGAATTCGCAGAACGCAATAATCTGCGTATTTTGAATACCTTCTACCGAAAAGGAGAAAACCGCAAGTGGACATGGAGGAGCCCCAATGGCGTAAATAAGAACGAAATAGACTTTATAATGACTGCACACCCAGGAGTCGTGAAGGATGTGGAAGTGGTTGGCAAGGTAAGATGCAGTGACCATAGAATGGTACGGGCTCGAATCCGCCTAGACTTGAAGAAGGAACGACAGAAACTGATACGCAAGAAGCCAATCAATGAGCTAGCACTGAGAGGGAAAGTACAGGAATTCAGAGTGTCACTGCAGAACAGGTACTCTGCTCTTAGCGAGGAAACCAACTTTAGCGTAGATACAATGAATGATAATCTGACGAGTATCATCACGGAGTGTGCAGTGGAAGTTGGAGGCAGGGTAGCTAGACAGGACACCGGCAAGCTCTCCCAGGAAACGAAGAACCTAATTAAGAAGCGTCAAATCATGAAAGTGTCAAGTACAACAGACAAAATAGAACTGGCAGAGCTTTCGAAGCTGATTAATAGACGTAAAGTATGCGATGTAAGAAGGTATAACATGGAGAGAATTGAACACGCTCTGAAAAACGGAGGAAGCGTCAAAGCAGTGAAGAGGAAACTTGGGATAGGCAAAAGGCGGATGTATGCACTAAGGGACAAAGAAGGCAAATTAACTACCAATATGGATAGGATAGTTAAAATAGCGGAGGAGTTTTACAGAGATCTGTACAGTAGCCGAGACAACCACGACCTTAATACTATAAGAACTAGCAGTAACCCAGACGACACCCCACCGGTAATGATAGAAGAAGTCAGAAAAGCTTTGGAGAGCATGCACAGAGGCAAAGCTGCTGGTGAGGATCAAGTAACATCAGATCTGCTGAAAGATGGAGGACAGATTGTGTTAGAAAAACTAGCCACTCTATTTACGAGGTGTCTCCTGACGGGAAAAGTACCAGAGTCTTGGAAGAACGCTAACATCATCTTAATACATAAGAAAGGAGATGACAAGGACTTGAAGAATTACAGGCCGATCAGCTTGCTTTCTGTAGTATACAAGCTATTTACAAAGGTAATTGCTAGCAGAGTAAAGAAAACATTAGAATTCAATCAACCAAAGGAACAAGCAGGATTTAGAACAGGCTACTCAACAATTGACCACATTCATACTATCAATCAGGTAATAGAGAAATGCTCAGAGTATAACCAACCACTATACATAGCCTTCATAGATTACGAGAAGGCGTTTGATTCAGTAGAAATATCAGCCGTCATGCAGACACTGCGGAATCAGGGCGTAGATGAAATATATATAAACATTCTGGAAGAAATCTACAGGGGATCAACTGCTACCATAGTGCTTCATAAAAAAAGCAACAGAATACCAATAAAGAAGGGTGTAAAGCAGGGGGACACAATCTCCCCAATGCTATTCACTGCGTGCTTACAGGACGTTTTCAGAAGCCTAGAATGGGAACAGTTAGGGATAAGAGTTAATGGAGAGTACCTCAGTAACCTGCGCTTCGCCGATGACATTGCATTGCTAAGTAACTCAGGGGACGAATTGCAACTCATGATTACGGAGTTAGACAGGGAGAGCAGAAAGGTGGGTCTTAAAATTAATCTGCAGAAAACGAAAGTAATGTACAACAACCTCGGAAAGGAGCAGCGCTTTGCGATAGGTAATAGTGCACTTGAAGTTGTAAAAGACTATGTCTACTTAGGGCAGGTAATAACCGCAGAGCCTAACCACGAGATTGAAGTAACTAGAAGAATAAGAATGGGGTGGAGCACATTCGGCAGGCACTCTCAAATTATGACAAGTAGATTGCCACTGTCCCTCAAGAGGAAGGTATATAACAGCTGTATCTTGCCGGTACTTAGCTACGGAGCAGAAACCTGGAGACTCACAAAGAGGGTTCAACTTAAATTGAGGACGACGCAGCGAGCAATGGAAAGAAAAATGGTAGGTGTAACCTTAAGAGACAAGAAGAGAGCAGAGTGGATTAGGGGACAAACGGGAGTTAAGGATATCATAGCTGCAATAAAGAAGAGGAAATGGACATGGGCCGGGCATGTAGCACGTAGACAGGATAACCGCTGGTCATTAAGGGTCACCAACTGGATTCCCAGAGAAGGGAAGCGGGGTAGGGGGAGACAGAAGGTTAGGTGGGCAGATGAGATTAAGAAGTTTGCGGGTATAAATTGGCAACAGCGAGCACAGGACCGGGTTAACTGGCGGAACATGGGAGAGGCCTTTGTCCTGCAGTGGACGTAGACAGGCTGATGGTGATGATATATATATATATATATATATATATATATATATAGATATATATATATATATATATATATATATATATATATATATATATATATATATATATATATATTAACGCGTGTGTACTGTTGGACCAAAACAACAATAAGGGGATTTGGCGGACACCAGGTAGTGGAGCTCTGGCTGATTGAAGATAAAGAAGGCGATCTTGCTGTTCGGCTGCTGAGAGTCGCTGTGTGAACGTTTATACGTTTATCTGCCTTTGGTTCGCGCTGCACTGCGACACTGGTGGAAGTGCTGGGACGCAACCCTGCCTAATGCTCCATACTCCCACTGGGAGCCGTTCATCGAGCTCGGACGCATTGTCACCCATTGCAACTCCCGTGCACCGGTTCAGTTGGCGGCTGATAGGCCTCGCTCCAGAGTTCACGCCTTCCACGGAACCTCGCAAGTGCTGATTACCTCTACAAATGGCCAACGCCAGTCCGCAACCGGCCTCCAAGGCCCCCCGCCAACACAGCCTTCACAGGTAACCATCTTTCAACCACTGGTTCCCTATCACTTTAGTGGCGGCGCCCATGAAGACGTGGACGACTGGCTTGAGCACTACGAGCGTGTCGCCAAGATTAATCTGTGGCCTGAACAAGAAAAGCTCTCACGCGCCTATTTCTACCTTGACGGCGGTGCGAAAATATGGTATGAGAACAGAGAATTCAGTGTGTTAACTTGGGGCGACTTCCGACAACAGCTTGTCGATACGTTCACCAATGTCGATCGACGCGACCGTGCGCAGCAGCTATTGGAGCTACGGGTTCAAAAACCCAATGAAAGCGTTACTAAGGTTGCAGAAGATATGACTCGTCTTTTTCGTCGAGCTGACCCGAACATGAGTGAAGATAGGAAGTTGAGCTACCTCATGCGCGGCGTTAAGGAGCAACTTTTCGCCGGGCTACTGCGCCATCCTCCAAGTACCGTAGTTGACTTCATCAAGGAGGCTACGGCTATCGAGCGGGCGCTCCATCAACGATGCAGGCAGTATCATCGAATGTCTAGCAGCGCCCCAATCAATGCTGCCGCCATACCTGAGGATCAAAGCTCCCTGCGAGACCTCATTATGGAGATAGTTCGCGAAGGACTTCAAAAGTTCCGGAATCCGGTTGCTCAAACCCCCGTCGCGTCCATCGCTGAACTGGTACGCGACGAAATCCGCCACGCCTTTTCTACCACTGGTCCTGGTGACGAGCACCGTCCCATGAGCTATGCCGATGCTCTGCGACGTTCACCATCTGGTACATCACCGCCATATCACCCAGTGCCGACGGCCCCTTGGTCACCTCGGCAAGAGCAGACCCTGAGCCGACCGCCAAGCCAACCGACGTACCACCAGGCGTCCACAGCAGCACCATGGACATTGTCGCAAGAGGGGAGGCTCAGACGTCCACCTCTCCGAAGAACAGACGCGTGGCGCACAATCGATCGACGTCCACTATGCTTGAACTGCGGAGGTGCATGTCATATTGCCCGTCATTGCTGGCACCGCAATGATTCGTTCCGCCCACTTCGAACATGGTCTGACGATCGACGTGCGAACGGAGAATACATACCACGCCGGGAGGACGCCTCTTTCCATGGAGCCCGTTCTCACTTTTACGAATACCGTACTTCTGACGAGGAGGCAATACCTACCCGCCAGCCAGGTTTGGGACGTCAATCCCGCTCTCCTTCTCCTGCTCATTCACCTTCGTCACACCGACGTACCTCCGCGGACCTTAACGCAAGAAGGTCACCCAGCCCGCGACGGGGAAACTGAGGGCGGCGACCTCCGGGGGTAAGGTTGCAGGCCATGAAGATGACGACGAAAATCCCCCATTACACGACGCTGTAAATTCGACAAGACGTGAGAGCGACGGCATTGTGACCGCTGACCTGAGTGTTTTTCTTGACGGCCAGAAAGTAACAGCCTTAGTAGACACCGGTGCCGACTTTTCTATCATCAGTCAGGACCTCGCCATGCGCCTCAAGAAAGTGAAAACACCGTGGACAGGCCCTCAAATAAGGACGGCAGGTGGTCAGTTATTTATGCCCTTTGGAAGATGCACAGCGAGAATGGACATAGGAGGTTCTTCTTTCGTTGCATCGTTCGTCGTTCTCGCCGCATGCTGCAAGGATCTAATTATTGGTATGGACTTCTTACGAGAGTACGGCGCCGTCATCAATATCCCAGACAGTTTGATTACATTCCGCAACAGTTCGGGCGCACCTGATTGTACACAGGCGCGACCGAATCAATTGCGTCTAACTGATGACGATGTGGTTCTCCCTCCACGGTCATGCACGCTTGTTTGTGTGGCAGCCGCTGTCCAGTTTGACGGCGAAGGAGTAGCAGACCGAATAACCTCGCTCCTCCTCACACACGGCATTTCCGTCGCAAGAGGTATCGTCAGTGTCGCCGCTGGACGCACGGACTTGCTTCTGACAAATTTTAGTGATGAGCGCCGGCACCTTCCAAAAGGCATGGCCGTCGCTTACTTCGACGATATCACAGACGCAGAAGGCTGCTTGGCAGTAGTTGACGAGGCACCAAAACTTGATTCGACACCAGTTCTTGACGTTAGCACTACTTTGCCTAAGAACGTCGAAAGAGGCTTCTCGAGCTACTGGCCGAATTCAAAGACTGCTTTTCGACAACATCAAGAGTTGGCCGCACGCCTCTAACCAAGCATCGGATAATTACCGAGGACATGGCAAGACCAATTCACCAAAACCCCTATCACGTGGCTGCAAAAGAACGCGAAGTGATACAAGAGCAAGTCGACAAAATGCTAGAAAATGACGTCATTCAGCCCTCAAAAAGCCCCTGGGCGTCACCTGTAGTCCTCGTTAAAAAAAAGATGGCAGCCTGCGCTTCTGTGTAGATTACCGAAAACTCAATCAGGTGACAAAGAGAGATGTGTATCCACTTCCTCGAATAGATGACTCTCTCGACAGACTTCGACATGCTCGTTACTTTTTCATCGATGGACTTAAGGAGTGGGTATTGGCAAATCGAGGTAGACCATAGCCTCCTATATTTTTTGTGCCCGCGCATTAGCGCTAAATACATACGCGCCATCCGTCCCTTATAGTTTTGGCGCTCGCCGCCAGATGCCGCACCGATCCCATAATAACAGCAGACGACGCGGCCTATGCACGCTTGCGTTTATGCGAAGTTCAGAAAAAGTGGGCGGAGAAACTTCACGAGCACAACCTCCAAAAGTTTTTTATGATGTCCCGGGGTCGAGCACTTGAGTTTGTCACGTTTCTGTAGTATTTGCGCGGCGTTGTCAACGGCAGCCTTCAGTGGCTGATTCATCTTTCTCGCTCTTGCGAGGAAAACTTCCGCGTAATTCTTTAGAGAATTTAGAACCATTACGAGCTCAGTTGACGGATACAGGAGTACACCTGGGTGGATATCTCCACATTCAATCAGAACATGCTCCGCCGTTTCCTTATCTTTCCCGCAGCATGTGCATTGTTCTTCTTCTTTACTGAATCTTGCTTTATAACTACGCGTTCTAAGGCAACCCGATCTCGCTTCAAACAGTAAAGCGCTTCCCCTTGAATTATCGTAAAATGCCTCCCTCCTTACTTCATTTTTGCCCTTTCGGTAGTTACTCAAAGCCGGTTTTTTCTCCATAGCTGCCATCCATTCTCTCGTTTTGCGCCTCGGCGCTCCGCCAGGAGCGCTCGCATCCCATAATAGCTCGGGGGACGGCGCTGAGGGACCGACTGCTCGGGCACAAAGTTATAGAGGAGGCTATGGGTAGACCCAAGAGACCGCGAGAAGACTGCTTTTGTGACACCAGATGGCTTATATGAATTTAAAGTCTTGCCCTTTGGTTTATGCTCAGCGCCTGCTACCTTTCAAAGACTTATGGATACCGTACTTTCTGGGTTGAAGTGGAAAACCTGCTTGGTCTACCTTGATGATGTCGTAGTTTTCGCCGCAACATTTGACCAGCATCTTAAAAGACTGGAGGCATATTTACAAGCCATACGGTCTGCGGGCTTGACGTTGAAGCCTGAAAAATGCCACTTTTGCTATGAAGAGCTGCAATTTCTTGGCCACGTTGTCAGTCACGCAGGCGTTCGTCCTGACCCTGAAAAAATCGCGGCTGTTGCACAGTTCCCAGTGCCGACTGATAAGAAGGCTGTCCGACGATTCCTCAGACTATGTGCGTATTATAGGCGATTCATCACGAACTTCGCACGCATCGCATCACCGTTGACCCGCCTCACGAGAGAAGACGTTGCTTTCCAATGGAGCAACGAAGAGGAAGCTGCTTTTAAGAATCTCCGCCAGCGACTACAGACGCCTCTAGTGCTTGCCCACTTTGGTGAGAAAGCCCCAACGATGCTACACACGGATGCAAGCAATATTGGTTTGGGAGCTGTGCTTGTGCAGCTGCAAGAGGGCACAGAAAGAGTAATTGCCTATGCAAGCCGAACACTAACACGTGCTGAGACTAATTACTCCACGACTGAGAAAGAATGCCTCGCCGTGGTATGGGCGGTCACGAAATTTTGCCCGTATTTATACGGCCGCCCTTTCAAAGTCATCAGCGACCACCACTCACTGTGTTGGTTGAGCTCCTACCGGGAGATTAGCGCGTTGGAGTCTCAGGCTGCAGGAGTACGACATGACTGTCGTACACAAGTCAGGAAAGCGCCACATGGACGCCGACTGTCTATCCCGCTCACCCATTGAATCGGCAACTCTATCCGATGAGGAGGAAACAGCATTTCTTGGTGTGCTTGACTTAACCGCTATTACACAGCAACAACGTGGCGACCCTGAGTTACTTGCCCTAAATAATTACCTGGAGGGGAGATCTCAGAAGGCACCAACTGTTTACGTAAGAGCATCGTCATCATTTTGCTTACGGAGCGGAGTACTATACAAAAGAAACTTCTCTTCAACAGGACCTGCGTATTTGCTCGTCATACCAGCAGCCCTTCGCTCCGAAGTACTCGAAGCATGCCACAACGGGGTGACTTCAGGCCACTTAGGTTACACAAGAACGTTGGCCAGAGCACGGCAGCGCTACTTCTGGCCAAGACTGACCGTTGCCGTAAAACACCATGTTCGTACTTGCCTCGACTGGCAGCGACGGAAGTCACCACCGACTAAACCAGATGGCCTCCTGCAGCCCGTGCAGGTCCCAAGAACACCATTCGACCAGATTGGCATGGATATTTTGGGCCCACTTCCTACGTCTACTGCTGGGAACCGCTGGGTTATTGTCGCGACTGATTACCTTACCCGTTATGCTGAAACAAAGGCTATCCAGAGAAGTACAGCAGCGGAGGTGGCACAATTTTTTATCGAGAACGTTGTCCCGCGGCATGGTGCACCAAGCGTCGTAATCACAGACAGAGGAACCGCATTTACGGCAGCTCTTTTGGAACAAGTCCTCATGCTGAGTGCAACAACCCTTCGCAAGACCACCGCCTACCACCCGCAAACGAACGGGCTTACAGAGCGTCTGAACAAAACAATTGAAGACATGCTTTCAATGTGCGCAGACGTCGAACACAAAAACTGGGACGAAATCTTGCCATATATCACGTTTGCATACAACACTGCCAAGCAAGAAACAACCCAGATGACCCTGTTCAGCCTAATTCACGGAAGGGAAGTACGAACCATGTTAGATGCGATGCTAGCGCACGAATACGACGACATCGAACCAGACGCCGATATGTTTACAGAACGAGCGGAAGAAGCAAGGCAACTAGCACGCCTGTGAATCCAGCAACAACAAGAGTACGACGCGAGCCGCTACAATTCTCACCGCAGAACAGTCGTTTACCAGACCGGCGACAGAGTATGGGTTTGGACGCCCATACGGAAACGAGGACTCTCTGAAAAGCTCCTAAGGAGATACTTTGGCCCATATCTAGTACTGCGACGACTGAGTGATGTTACGTACGAGGTCGTCCCCGACAGTTCATATACTACGAGGCTTCGCCAGCACCGTCCTGAACTAGTTCACGTTGTGCGCATGAAGCCTTATGAAAGGTAGTGACTGCGCAAGACACTTCTTAAAGAACAGACAAAAAAAACTGCACTACTGGTTTAGCATCGAGGCGATCCTCATTAAGAGGGGGGGGGGCAAATGACATGTGTGTACTGTTGGACCAAAACAACAATAAGGGGATTTGGCGGACACCAGGTAGTGGAGCTCTGGCTGATTGAAGATAAAGAAGGCCATCTTGCTGTTCGGCTGCTGAGAGTCGCTGTGTGAACGTTTATACGTTTATCCGCCTTTGGTTCGCGCTGCACTGCGACAATATATATAGGTTACCTTTTTTGAGGAATAAACATTGTTGCACGTTAGCGCTTGTTTCGTCTTTCTTTCTTCATGCTTTTTGTGCGAACTGCAGTAAACGAGCGAGCTTCACAGTGATCCTGTGTCAGATTTCGCATGTGTTCAGCCGCTGTCCCGTAGAGAACTATCGAGCACGGGTGGTGCTGATAACGTGGCATGGTTATTTTCCCTGGAACTCTCATCTTAAAATGCTCTTTGGATGCGTGCCGAACTTTAAGGACCATAGGTGTGCACACGGGGGGGGGGGGCGCCTCCTTTTGGTTACCTAAGAGGAGGGGGGCGCAGAATCAGCTCTATAGTGTACTAGAAGCGAAAGTTGAGCTAGTTGATGGTTCAGGCTTGGATGTAAGAACAGTGCGAAAATGCAACAAAAAGCAGCGCAGTCGCCATGCTGTGCCATGCAACTATTTCCTCTGCCTGATGTATGTGAGTGTTCATTCTAATAATTTTTAGTTTCGAGTTCAGCGCCATGTCATCCCTTCTTGCACCTTTGTCTATATTCGTGTTCGTTTACCATCCAAGCAGCTCCATACATTGACTTAGCCCCCCACCCCCACCCCTCTGAAGGGAGACCTTGCGCACGCCTATGCTACGGCCGGATTGAGTATACCCCAGCCACATAACTCTGCTCCTCTTCTCGCTACACCGAGCCCCTGCTCCAGTTCTCCCCAAGGAAATTGCCATTATTGAAAAAATGAAATAATGAAGTATCTAAACAGTATTCGGCAAATACATGGCAGTTCAGTGAACATTCATAGATATAAATGTAATCGAAGACATAAACACCATAGATACTCAAAGTCGACAATTATAGAATAGTTGAAGTAAGCGGTAGCTACACTCAACCTACTTAAGCTAACTTGAAGTGTGCTAACCCGATGCGAACCGCTAAAACATGATTTAATGTAAAACAAGTGCTTCTTTCTAACAAAAGCAGGTTTCTGGACCGCTATTTTAACATTAAGCGTCAGCTTAATTGCCTTTAGTGCCCCTTTAATAACACTTTGTCTTCATTAGTAAAGGTAAAATCAGGTGTCCACTAGGTACTGTGTTAAGGCCAATCACATTCGTAATTTAGATCAATGAACAAAATAATCAATTGTCATTCTCAATCAGACTTTTTGCAGATGATTGTGTAATTAAGAAGGCAATTACTAACCATATCGATGTGAGCACGGCACGATCTGACATTCACCTAATAACCCACTGGCGCTATCAATGGGAAATGGAAATAAATGCTTTCGGAGTGAAGTACGTTCAATTTACAACAACTACGAAACCTGAGTGACATTCTTACATGATTAACAATATACCAGTGAAAAATGTTCACACGATAAAATACTTAGGCGTTTATCCTGCACACAACCTCTCATAGAATACTCACGTTGAGGCAATAGCCAGTAAGGCTTTAGGAGCTCTTGGATTCATTAAACGAAATTTGCACTCTGCTAACCAGCCCACCAACCTTCTTGCATACACAACTTTACTTCGCTCGAAAATGGAATGCGCCGCCCTTATTTCACGTACCAACTACCAACACCTTCTTCATAATCTTGAGGTCATTCTTAACAAAGCAGCCCGCTTTAGCACAGGAAAATATTCCCGGGTATATAGCATAACAGCTATTAGAACGTAGTTGAAATTACCTGTTCAAGAAAAACGTAGGCTTATCGCACTGCTGTCTCATTTCCACAGGCTTTACTTCAGTAATTCATCCTTCTTACATTCACAGATCAAACCAGCTAATTGCAATTTTCCACACCTGGATCATGCTTACAAAATGCAACCCATGTTTGCCTTTACAGACTTCTTTTGTGACTCACCATTGTTCCTTTTGATTTATCGTTACAATAAACTGCCAGGCGAAGTTGGAATGGGGTGAAATCACGGCACATATGTCAGCAGATTAAAGCAGATGTCGAATGTTGAAGTGAAATATTTTGTAGCCTTTTTTATTGCTTAGTCTAGCCCCAATATTACCTGAATTATATGCCTTGTTTCATGCCTCGCTGAGTGCTGCATCGCATTGCCATATTTTCTGTGATGCGAATTTGTGCTTTTTACTTTTATCTCTTTCGCATGTTCTGTGTAAACATTTCTTTTGTGACATAACTCTGCAATATTGTAAGTATCAACCCCCCCTCGTATGTAATGACCACATGGGCCCTTAGGGTATATGAATTAATAAATGAATAAATAAATCCACTCAAGTTTACAGCGTATCTGGGGCATGCAGCATTGCAGAATGACGTTCTTGAGCTAGTTGCAGTGGTGCTTGCTAATAATCACAATGTAGTGAGAAAAAACACAAATGACCCAGACAAACTCTGTGTCCTCAAGCAGCTGTGTTATGTGGTTCTGTGCGTCAATTGTGTCATTTCTAGCATTACGATTATTAGAACAGCGTTATGACTGATATGCCGCAAGATCTTCTCACCTGGCTTTACCGCAGTCTAAATTTCGTGCTCAACTTCATGTATGCACGCACACGTCTCGGTGAACAGACATTAACTCAGCCAACATTTTACCGTGGTGTCCGTGTATACAACAAGGCGAAATTTGTGTTAGCCCTTCTCTAGCAAACTTCGAAGTAAATTAGAAGCGTGGCGGTTTGGGCTAGTTGGAATGACATGAAGATAGTTATAGTGCGAGAACAGAGTGACGACAACTCCTTCTTGTTCCTTTGTCGTTGTTGTGTTCTCGTGCTATAATTATCGTCTGAAGAATGGGATATTGACCGTACCGACATTATTCAGCAAATGCCATCAATGGAAGCTTACCAGTCTTCTTAAGCCACTAGGAAATTCTCGCACAACTTCATCAAATTCCATCCAGCTCTTCCTTCCTCAGCCATAATCGTATACGCCCCCACATACGAACTGTGCAGCCGCCTACTTTCTACGCAACAGTGCTGGCGCGGATGAAGTTGTGTAACGGAGAGGGGGGCGTGTCCCTGGGCAGACACGCATCCATATGCCAAAGCCATGGCGCAGGATAGCACGGCATTGTACAGCGCATACGTGTCATGGCCCCAAATGTAGACGTCTCGTGTACCAAGTGGTGATCTAACTTTATCAGACTGCGTAGTATTCTAAAAGGTGGTCATGGTCACCACTTTAAAATTGGATGAGATTTTGTTTAAGTGACTAAAATTGGTTCTTGGACTAGCTGGTGCACGATAGAATAAATATTGACGGTATAAATGAACGAGGAAAAGATATGTGGGGTTTAACGTCGCAAAACCACAATATGATTATGAGAGACGTCGTAGTGGAGGACTCCGGAAATTTAGACCACCTGGGGTTCTTTAACGTGCACCCAAATCTGAGCACATGGGCCTACAACATTTCAACCTCCATTGGAAATGCAGCCGCCGCAGCCGGGATTTGATCCCACGACTTGCGGGTCAGCAGCCTAGTACTTTAGCCACTAGACCAACGCGGCGGAGCGAACGAGGACAAGAAACGATAGTACTGACGCCGACTAACAACGGATTTGTTGGAACTAACCTTGCATCCCAGGTGACTTCAAACGCGAGTCACATGGGTAATCACCGTTACCGACTGACAGGCGTTCTTCAGTTATGAAGACTGGTCTAAAAAGTGCAATTTGTGGTTATATATTGCTGCGCGTCAGTGTGTCATCTATCAATGTTTATAGCAGCAAATTGCACTTTTACACAACTCTTGATAACTTGAGGTTGTATGTCAATTTGTAACAGTGATTACCCATGTGGCATGCACATGGGCTTAAAGTTACCTAAAATGCAAAGTTATTTCCAACATATCCGTTGTTAGTTGGCGCCAGTCCTGTCGTTTCTTGTGCTCGTTACTTTGTGCCTCCAATATTTCTCCGACAACGCACCAACTACCCGAAGAACGCATTAAATGTATATTCCTCACGAATCGAGAACATCCAGTGTTCGTCAAGCGTACTTTGAGCTTACCACCCCATCGCAAGAAAATAACACACGTGACCATGCGGTTACGTCACGAAGTCGTATAACAAGTCACTTTAATGCAAATTGAAATAGCGCGGACTCAATGAATTCTAACATCGAGCCACACCATGCTCTCACACTCAATGCCAGTAAGGAGACAGATGCGTCTGCCACTTCATCAGTCAATCTTCCTCAGCATTGTGCTTGGTGCTCATGTGATTCACGAGCGACACGCGCCTCGAGAACGCCTTGTGGCACACGTTGCACTGATGGGGCTTCTCGCCAGAGTGCTTGGCGAGATGGACGCGTAGTTGGTACTTTTGAATGAAGTCGGTTGAGCACAGGTGACACACGTACGGCCTCTTCGCCGAGTGGTTGCGCACGTGACTGTCGAACTTTTTGCCCGAGACGAACTTCATGCCGCACATGAGGCACTCGTAGGGAGCCTTGCGCTTGTGGCCCGCCGTGTGCGTCGTCATCGCGAACCTGGTGCCGAACGTGGCCGGACACAGCGAGCAAGAGTAGGGCCTCTCTCCGGTGTGGCGGCGCCTGTGGTTCGCCAGCACGGCGTTGCGAGTGAACCTCTGGCCGCAAAAGTCGCACTCGAACGGCCGCTCGCCGGTGTGCATTCGCTTGTGGCGCTTCATGTTCTCCTTACGAACGAACTTGTTGCCGCACTCCGAGCACGAGTACCGTTTCTCCCCGGTGTGCGTGAGCTGGTGTCTTTTCATGGCTCTCTTACTGCGCAACATCTTTTTGCAAAAGCCGCACTGGTGTTCTTCAGCATTGGAATCTTCGCTACTCGACTGCACTTTCTTGGCTTTCTTCAGATGGAATGATCTGCATAACGAAAATGTCAGAGGCTTTTTGTGGCACAAATAAAGAAAAGTCACAGCTTTGACGCAAAGGCGAAGCAATGAACGCGACAGCAACAATATGAAAGGTCACGCGCGTAATGAAAAGCAGATCGAAACGTCCGTTGCGTTTCTCGCACACAAATAACGCACAAAACGTACTCACAGGTACGAATACACGCGAATAAGTGTCTCATTTGTTACTTCGCCGAGTCTGAAAAGCGCGCTCTTTTCGCGAAGGGAGACTGTAATGATTGCGCTGACCTTTGTGTGCCCGGTAACTACAGCAGAATCGCTCCACGTTAAGCCCGACGCCAGGCAAGGCGTGCGATCCTCCCCTTCTCGCCACCGCGAGATAAGGGGTTTGTTCCAATATTCACCATAGACAGCTAAATAAACAACTAATTGGACGGCGGCCATCTTAAGTCTCATTGCACTTCTCACGTAGCCGGCAACATAGACAGCTCTTATAAGACCGCATTGTAGACAAATACGATGCAGGCTACTTTGCTGTCTAAACAAGATGGCAGCTCAGCGAATCGCTCAGGTAGATCGGACCTCACCGAAATGGTCGTCTGCATCGAAGCAGACGCTTCTGCAGAGGCTCAATGTGCGTAAAGTTTGTTTTTTTCAGATTTGAACACAAAATAAGCGAGAAAATAGGACTTTTACGTTTATTTTGGCTTTTTCTTTTCGACACGAGGTGACGCATCGTCACGTAAAAGCCAGTCAGACGTGTTCCTATTCTAGGACAGCATGGGCTCGGTGCTTTCTTCTAAGCAGTCTGTGTAGACTGTCTACGTACTAAGAATTAGAACACAGCCAAGGGCGCGAGAGGGAGCGTCGCCCCCCTCTCTAAGCCGGGCAAAGTACGCGTAGGAGATTAGAGCGGGCACCGCTGTGCGATGTGGTGACGTGCGCTCATGGCGCCATCTTTATGGTAATGCCGAAAGCACAGCAGCGATAAGTGGTAGATATAAATAGCTTGCCATTGGAACGGTAAACAGAGTTCTCCGGATTGGCTCAGTCGTTAGCGCCTCGCTTTCACTACACAGAGGTCCCATGTTGGATTGCGCGCACTGGAGTGCTTTTTTTTTCTTTCTTGCGCTTTCATATATACATAGATACGTATACATATTGACGCGTGTATGTGCCAGTGGGGGTGACAACGAAGCAGCGCGAGTGTCCTTGGCCGAGGGCAGAGATGAAGAAGACGTTGCAGTCTTTGTCCTGTGGTCGATAAAGCGTATTTGTTCAAGGTGCTTTGTGTGCTCGTCGATCCCGCGTTGTCACACTGGTGGAGGTGCTGGGTAGTCTTCATGCTTGGCACCCCTTTGCGGACACGACATTCGAGCCCGGAATCGCTACCACGCGTCAACACACCAGTCTACCGTTTCAGTCGCCGTCTGCTAGGCCTGGCTCCCGAGCTCAATCCTTTGCGAGGAAATGCCAGCAACCACTCGCCTCTTTCAGTCACCATGGCCACTGCAGCTCACACTCACACAAAGTGGTTCTAAGAGAGAAAGGAAGAGAAAAGTGAGCCCTGTAATTGCGTGCTTCAGCGAGCGACACCTCAACAGTAGCTCACAAGGCATGGGGGTGAGGAGGGATTATTAGGATAGGAATAAAGGTGCAGAGAAAGAGAGATGAGGCAAGCCAGAGAGCGACGACATATCGAGTGGATAGGAGAGATAGGAAAGATATAAACACGGTCACAGGAGTCCGAGGACCGGGCACCACTTGCGAGAGCTCTTGTCGGCGTCAGGAGATGGCGTAGAGCAAGTGCAGTCGGTCAGAGCTACACTGTCGTTGGAGGTTGGCGTCAAGAGATGACGTAGGGCGAGCCCAGTCGGCCAGAGCTACGCTGACGTTGGAGATCGCGAGGGCCCAACTGGTCGGCACGGAATCCAGCGAGCGAGTCCCCACCGCTACTCCAGTGCACATGACACTACAGAATCCCATAATTCCTGATTTTTTTCATGGTAAGACTTATGACGGCGCCCAAGACTGGCTGGATCAGTTCGAACGCAGTGCAAAACAACCAGTGGGCAACACCAGAAGACAAGCTCGCGAATGTGTAGTTTTAACTGAAAGACAACGCCCAGACGTGCTACATCAACAGGGAAAGAAGCTTGGCTAAGTGTGGCGACTTCCGCAACCAGCGCGTTCACACCTTTACTAGTCTCGACAGAAAAGAGAATGCGCAACGTCTCTTGGAAGCTCGCATTCAAAAACCAAATAAAAGCGTTGCTTTGTTTGCCGAGGACATGACCCGTTTTTTTTTTCGGCAGGGCAGATCCCCAGAAGCCGGAAAACAGGAAGCTGCGGTATCTAATGCGAGGCGTGAAGGAGCAACTGTTTGTTGGGTTTGTGAGAAATCCACCAACCACAGTAGCTGAGTTCACGAAAGAAGCCACAGCTATTGAATGGGCCCTACAGCAACGGTACCGCCAGCAGAACCCAGTCAACTTTCGAGCGAGTAGTTCGGTTACGGCTGCGGTGAGCCTTTCCGACAACGACAAGCCTCTGCGGGAAGCCGTCCGGGAGATTTTGAGGGAAGATCTTCGGCAGCTTGGTTTCATTCCAGCAACCGGCTCCCACCGGCTCCCACTTTTCTTTAATAAGCCTACAGCTAGCCAAAAGATTAGGAAAGGTGAAGATGCTGTGGCATGGACCCAATATAAGAACTGCAGGAGGTCTGTTGATGACACCGGTTGGAAAGTGCACGGACCGACTCTTCATCACTGGTTCCACCGTTGTCGCCACACTTGATCGTCATTCTTCACGGGTGCTGTAAACAGCTCATATTGGGAACAGATTTCTTGCGCGAATACGGGGCTGTGATTGACCTCCGCGACAGAAGCGTAACGTTCGCTATAAGCTCAGACACTGCTACTGATGAGGAACACCAGCAACCTCACTTCCGTATTGCCAATGACAATGTCATACTGCCGCATGAAGTTGCTCCCTCGTATCCATGCACTGCGACATCTTACAGAACGGTGCTGGCATCGCTGAACACATCAAAGAGCTCGCATGTACTAGCGGCATTTCTATTGCCAGGGCTGTCGTCAATGTTATTGACGGATGCGCTGAACTCTTGTTTAGAAATTTTAGCAGAGAACGCCGACACGTAGTCAAAGGCACGGTCATTGCCTGTTTCGACGAACTCGCTCAAATAGAAGATTGTCATTTAGTGGAAGAAGCAGCAGCGTCTACTATCACTACACCAAAATCTGTCGACGTTAGTCCAACGTCATCTCCCATTGAGCGAAACTGCCTTCTCACGCTGATCAACAAGTTCCACGGCTGCTTGTCCTCCACACCAAGAGTTCATCAAACGGCACTGACGAAACACCGCATCAACCCGGATTCCGATGCCAGACCCATCCCGCAAAGTCCTTATCACGTCGCCCCAAAAAAGCGTGAAGCAATTCAAAAAAGGTAAAAACGATGCTGGAAGATGTTGTTATTCGGCGATCTAACAGTCCTTGGGCATCCCCAGTAGTACTCGTCAAAAAAAGGACGGCAGCTTGTGTTTCTGCGTCGACTACCGGGAGCTATATCAGATCACAAAGAAAGACGTCCATCTTCTGCCACGTATTGATGATTCATTCGATAGACTACGAAACGCACGCTACTTTTCGTTCATGGACTAGAAAAGCGGCTACTGGGAAATTAAAGTGGATGAGAGAGATCGTGAGAGGACCGACGTGGCGAACTTCTTGACGCCTTCAGACAAAAAATCAGTGCGACGTTTTTTGGGACTCTGTGCCTATTATCGGCAATTTGCCAATTTTTCGCGCATCCCTTAAACATTGACACAGCTTACTCGGGAAAATATTCCCTTCACCTGGAGCGAAGACCAGCAGCAGGCATTTCATGCGCTTCGTCAGCGCATGTAAACACCGCCCGTGCTCGCCAACTTCGATGAAGATGCGCCAACAATACTACATACAGACGCAAATAATGTGGGTCTTGGAGCAGTGCTAGCTCTTACAGTCGAAAGACAACAAAAAAAGGTGATCGCCTACGCCAGTAGGAAGCTGTCCAACGTCATCTCCCATTGAGCGAAACTGCCTTCTCACGCTGATCAACAAGTTCCACGGCTGCTTGTCCTCCACACCAAGAGTTCATCAAACGGCACTGACGAAACACCGCATCAACCCGGATTCCGATGCCAGACCCATCCCGCAAAGTCCTTATCACGTCGCCCCAAAAAAGCGTGAAGCAATTCAAAAAAGGTAAAAACGATGCTGGAAGATGTTGTTATTCGGCGATCTAACAGTCCTTGGGCATCCCCAGTAGTACTCGTCAAAAAAAGGACGGCAGCTTGTGTTTCTGCGTCGACTACCGGGAGCTATATCAGATCACAAAGAAAGACGTCCATCTTCTGCCACGTATTGATGATTCATTCGATAGACTACGAAACGCACGCTACTTTTCGTTCATGGACTAGAAAAGCGGCTACTGGGAAATTAAAGTGGATGAGAGAGATCGTGAGAGGACCGACGTGGCGAACTTCTTGACGCCTTCAGACAAAAAATCAGTGCGACGTTTTTTGGGACTCTGTGCCTATTATCGGTAATTTGCCAATTTTTCGCGCATCCCTTAAACATTGACACAGCTTACTCGGGAAAATATTCCCTTCACCTGGAGCGAAGACCAGCAGCAGGCATTTCATGCGCTTCGTCAGCGCATGTAAACACCGCCCGTGCTCGCCAACTTCGATGAAGATGCGCCAACAATACTACATACAGACGCAAATAATGTGGGTCTTGGAGCAGTGCTAGCTCTTACAGTCGAAAGACAACAAAAAAAGGTGATCGCCTACGCCAGTAGGAAGCTGTCCCGATCAGAAGCTAACCATACTACGACGGAGAAAGAATGTCTTGCAATGGTGTGGGCAGTCCTGCAGCTTCGTACTCATTTGTACGGCCGCCCATACACAATTTTCAATGATCACCACTCGCTCTGTTGGTTAATAAACTTGAAAGATCCATCTGGCCGTCTTGCACGCTAGATTCTTCGACTACAATTGTCTTCACTGTTACCTACAAGTCGCGAAAACGACACACCGATGCCGACTGTTGTTCTTGATTACCCGTTGAGACGGCATCGCCGGATCATGACGACGACACGGCCTTTTTGGGTATTGTGAACCCTGCCGCCTTTTCTCAACAGAAGCGTGACGACCCTGTACTGAAACCACTCATAAATTACCTACAAGGGCGAACGAATAGCGTGCCGAAGTTGTTTTCGAGAGGGCTGCCGTCGCACTGCTAGCGGAATAACGTTCTTTATAAGGAGAACTTTTCATTCACCAGCAGCAGCTACTTGCTCGTCGTTCCTTCTTCGCTTCACTCTAAGGTACTGCAAGCCTGCCACGATGAACCTACCGCTGGTCACTTGGGTTACGCCGGAACATTGGCGAGGATAAGGCAAAACTATTACTGGCCAAGACTTGCCGGAGTTTTCAAATCTTACGTGCAGGCATGTCTAGATTGCCAGTGTCGCAAGCCACCATCCATCAAACCAGCCGGTCTGCTGAAGCCTGTCCGAGTGCCGGCGACACCGTTCACACAAATCGGCATGAATTTTCTGGGCCCCTTCACGAAGTCTGCCCCTGGAAACAGGTGGATAATGGTCGCCACAAATTACCTGACCCGATACGCGGAGACAGGCGCTCTGCCACGCGCAACGGCAGCTGAAGTGGCACAATTTTTCATCGAAGCCATCGTTTTAAGGCACGGTGCTCCCGCAATAGTCATCACCGACAGAGGTACTGCGTTCATGGCCGAGCTTTTGGACACCGTTTTCCGAGTAAGCGGTACAGCTCACAGGAAGACAATGGCGTATCATCCCCAGACCAACGGGCTCACCGAACGTCTCAACAACACCCTGGCTGACATGATAAGCATGTACGTCATGAAAATGATGGCAATGGGATGGACGCTGAAAAGTTTACCCAGCGAGCAGGGGAAGCCAGAAAACTTGCCAGGTTGCGAATCACCAAACAACAAGCGGATGACGCCAAACATTACAACCTCCAGCACAGAACCATCCTATACAACGTGGGCGACAAAGTGTGGGTCGGGACACCTATTCGTTAGCGTGGGCTCTCCAAAAAGCTGTTGCGAAGGTACTTCGAACCCTACAAGGCTTTGCGACGCATCAGCGACGTGAACTACCAGGCTGCTGCGGACGGCGTTCAGTGTTCGAAGCGCCACAGATACTCACCAGAGATTGCCCACGTGCTTTGAATAAAGCCCTACTTTCAGTGACTAACTGTGCAGTTTCAGATTTGCCTTGCTTCTCGAAAGTTTAACATCGGGGCGACGTTTTTTTAAAAGGGCGAATAATGACGCGCGTATGTGCCAGTGGCGGCGACAACGAAGCAGCGCAAGTGTCCTTGGCCGAGGGCAGAGACGAAGAAGACGTTGCAGTTTTTGTCCTGTGATCGTTAATGCGTATTTGTTCGAGGTGCTTTGTGTGCTCTCATCGATCTCGCCTTGTCACATTATACGGTGCATGAAAACCATGCCAACGCCGGCAGCAAAATCCAGCCGAGAGTGTCCATATGTTGTTATCTCAATAAAAAACACAGCATAGTACGTGAACGGTAAACACAAAAATCACAACGAGTGCATTACGTGTTTACGTTCACATAACACCGCGTGAAAATCAATAAAATACATTTTATTATTGTGACATAAATGGTGTGACAGTGCGTATAATATACAGACGAGCGTTAAAAAGTGCAAGAATGCAACGGGCTTTCGACAAGACTAACAGGTGCGTCGTCGATGTATGCCTGTAGATAATATTGAATAGATTTATAATGCGCTATTGCAGCGGTTGAGCGGTTATGGTTCGCGACTGCTAAAAAGAAGGTCGTGGAATTGAATCCCTGCCTCATCGGCCGCATTGCGACGGAGATACGGTACTAAAGGCTCCTGTGCTCAGATTCAGGTGGACATTGGACATTTCTGGCTGGTCAAAACTTGCGGATCCTTCCAGTGAGATATCTCTTTTAATGATGCCGTGATTTTGGGATGTAAAACCTGAACAGAGATTATTGTTGCTATTATTAGTTGCGAATTATAATGCTTGAGCGAAGAGTACAGTGAAAGTTTACCTAAGCGTTTAAATAGCACTGTCACGGACGTACCCCGCCGCGGTGGTCTAGGGGCTAAGGTACTCGGCTGCTGACCCGCAGGTCGCGGGTTCGTATCCCGGCTGCGGCGGCTGCGTTTCCGATGGAGGCAGAAATGTTGTAGGCCCGTGTGCTCAGATTTGAGTGCACGTTAAAGAACCCCAGGTGGTCGAAATTTCGGGAGCCCTCCACTACGGCGTCTCTCATAATGATATAGTGGTTTTTGGACGTTAAACCCCACATATCAATCAATCGCGGACGTAATAGTTATTCCTCCATGCTACATGATCGAAGTTTTCATAGCCCTTCCCTAGGGCGTGCTTTATATTCATAGCTTGGCTTTGGCACCTAAAGCCGCAGATAATATGGTTCCTTGCTAAGACTTTATTTGCTGCAACTGTCCTCGTCAATTCTGTGTGGGCTGTGTGTAGTTTTTGCGCTGATCTAAATAATAAAATATTTACTAGCCCATTCTTACACTTTGATTTATTAAATATCACTCCAGTAAGCAATAAAGAAGTGCTCGAAAGGGTAAATTGTGTGCAAACACAGGCTCCTATTCTAGCGGCGCGGTTGAGGTGAGGTGTCCATCATGAAACGATTTATAAAAGGGATTTGATATGGAACTGATTAAACTACTTGATTCTACTCTTCCAAGGCAAAGCTGAAGCAACCACCCAAGTTTTTGGCAAATTGTTCTCCAGGCAAGAATAACTGGCATCTCCCTTCTTGGCATGATATTATATATCAATGGCTGCCTGGACATATCGGTGTTACCGGAAATCAATTAGCCGATGATGCAGCCCGCTCAGCCCGTGAAGGAACCCGGTTGGTTCCGATTCCTCTATCAAGGAATGATGCAGCAAGACAACTTTACCTGCTGGCTCGAGATCTCACACGCACGTTCTGGTCGTGTACCAGCTTCCAAAGGTGCCAATTTTATGAACTGGATCCTTCGCTCAAGCTAAAGCTACCATCACAACTTTCCCGCTCCGATGTGACACTGTTATGCCGCCTTTGGTTGGGTGTTGCATTTACAAAGGTGTACTCATTTCGCATTGGTATGGCAGACACTCCAACATGCGACTACTGCGGAGCTGAAGAGACCATAGAACACGTCCTGTGGAGCTGCGCTTGCTACGACACACAGCGATGCCAGCTCCGGATGGTTTTGAATCAACTTGACCCCGGACCATTTTGTGTGCAGAAGATACTAGGACCTTGGGCATCTGCCTCAGTTGCGCAGAAAGCAACTAAAGCACTGCTAATTTACCTAAAGTCAACAAACCTGAGCGACCGCCTGTAGACTGTGTGTGCTCTCTGAGTGTGCTCGTGATTGTGTGTACCTTCTCATCTCTCTGCAACCTCTTTTCTCCCCTTTATCCCTTCCCCAGTGCAGGGTAGCAAACCGGATGTGCGTCTGGTTAACCTCCCTGCCTTTCCTTGCATCTTTATCTCTCTCTCTCTCTCCCTTCTTTAGTTTACACCATACGCTTGGTGCCTATGGTGCCTCACCTTTTAGTGCCGCGGGGTTCGCTCGTCTCTTTTGAAGCTTCAGCACGACACGCTTCCGGCCCTTCACTGTTGTTGGTGCTGCTGCTGCTGTTGCTGCCGGTATACAAAGTATCCTCTTTCTGTGCCATACTCATCCTGGGTATCAAGAAAAAAGACAGTCTGTCAAGACAGTCTGCGATATGAGTCAATAGGCAAGCCAACTACTGATGCAGTCATACATGATCATGCATAAATTTTCTCGAAAGCTAGTTTGCACACGCCCAACGCACTTGATTGAAAGATACTATTGATAAACTGTAGCTGCGTAGACAATTTGTCGAATTAAAGTTGATGAGTTTACTAAGTTCATAGTTAATAATCAGATAGGCCATAAACAAGGACAGAAGGAAAGGGGATTCAGTTACGCGGCGTTATGCGTGTAGCCGAACACTAGCCGCCACGATGGTGGCGGGACTCGGCTACTCACCCACAAGTCGCGAGTAGAAATACCAGCAGCGGTGGTCTCATTTTGATGGAGCTAAAATTCTAGAGATGCACATATGCTTCGATATTTGTGCCCATTACAAGAGAGTTTTAGTTTGGCGCGCGCAACCGGCTAGCGTACGCAACGCGCTAGAGGAAGCAAGAATGCGCATGCGCCTAACCTAAGTGAGACGCGTGCTTTTGCGCACGCAGGTGATGCGCTTGCTAGATGTAGGCGCTTATGTTGCACCAGCGATAGCACTTGCGTATCTTAGAGGCGGCTCTCACGAGATATCGAACAGCCGAGACCAAAACAAGATGGTTGCGACCGACAACACTTCGGTGGTCGTGACAGCGAAAGAAATCCGCGTGATTCGCGGTGCATTTGGAACTTAAATTAGTAACCTGATGTCAATATGGGAACAGGTACAGTGTATTGGAGTCGCTGCTAAGCTGGAGGGCAACGTTGTACCACTTGACCACGTCTTTACGGAGAAGCAGGAACCCGACTCCGACGTGAAGCACGGCGACGGCATTTGGGTTGTGTACGGGGCATCGTGTGTGTGATCCCTTTGAAATGTTGTGGTTCCTGTGTGTGTCTAACCCAAAAAAAAAATGTTTGACTGATCGTCTGTAAAAGCATTGCAGTGAAGGTGAGTGAAATAAAGGTTAGTTATGGGCATGCATTTAGCGTGCATGTAGATGGAAGTCCGTGTTCCTCAAAGCTAAAGAGATTTTTCGAGCACACGGTTCATTCTGAAAGCAGCTATCACGACTTGAAGAATGACACGTGAAGACACCGTGTCAAATTAAAGGTTCAATTGGCAGCGAGCGATTGTCTTCGCCATCTTTTTCCCTCATGCTGCTAGTTCACCTAGCATCAGCACCCAAAACCACTTCTTGTCCTAGGAAATAATCGCCTTGTCTCATTCCCTGTCTTGTGTGTTGCGTTGACGAACATCGGTTCTGGCTAGAAGTAACACTCAAAGGCAGGCGTGTTGACGATCAGGAGCAGTACACGTTTCAAAGGTTGTGCACGGAAAACAAATGCTGTAGGACGCAGTCCTAAACCCAGTTTTCGCAGCGCGCAGTGCGTTGCGGACGTGCAGCTTTGCGTGCATAATAATAATAATAATAGTAATAATAATAATAATAATAATAATAATAATAATAATAATAATAATAATAATAATAATAATAATAATAATAATAATAATAATAATAATAATAATAATGATAATAATAATAATAATAATAATAATAATAATAATAATAATAATAATAATAATAATTAATAATAATAATGAGCAGCCCGACGGCGCCCTCTATACAGGGCAAAAGCCCCTCCCATGATCCGCCAATCAATCCAGTCTTGTGCTTTCTTCTGCCAAGTTGTACCTGCGAACTTTTAATCTCATCGGCCCACCTAACTTTGCCACCTGTTCGTTCGTTTTCCTTCTCTGGAAATTGTCTGATGGCCTTTATGTATAATTTCAAGCGTATCATTCTGCAGTGAAGCCGGGATGACAAAGTGATTACCCTCTGGAAGGACGCCGCTGGCGAGATCTCTCTGATGGTCAGTATTTATTGTGATCTGGAAGCCGGTCTCGACGAGGCCAGCTCAGGGTGCAGTACTTTACGTGCCATACTCATTCTCCGTCCAGTTCTTGGTGCCTGCGGGCATCGTCTGCAGTAACCAGCTTCGTGTCAGTGACAATTTCAACTTGCAAATCTACAAACTCCTTTACTACATCCACCGGACTGATCAATTGTTTCTCGGCCGGAGCCCTTCAAAGTGTATCAGCCGTGGATAGCTGTTTGCCCGGAACGTGGACCAAGTTGAATTGGTAGCGCATAAGTTTGATGCGGAACCGCGGAGGCATCGTGTACAGTTGAGTATCTTTAAGTCATGTCACCAGCGGCTGATGGTCGGTTTCCACTGTGCACTTGAGGCCCCGCCCCCACTGGTCGAAACAGTGCATGGCCAATGGCACCGCCAACGCTTCTTTTTCTCTTTGGCTTTAGCGTTTCTCAGTGCGTCAGTTAGTGATCGTGATCCTAAGGCTACCGCGCGTACTTCTCCCGATGGTGTTTCATACAGAAAGACGAGTTCCCTATTCAAATGAGCTTGCGTCACATTGTACTATGATATTGCGACCGAAATGATACTTCGCAACGGAGAGGTCCGGCGTGGGAATCGCCTTGATCCGATTAAAATCGGTCTATTGAAGTGGTCCCATGCACTTCCTTGTATTCCGCTCACCTAGCAAGGCGTGGATAGGGGCAGTTGCCTTTGCAAGGTTGGGAAAGAAGCGACTAATGCAATCAGCCATAACCAGGAGGGTTTTAACTCTAGCGACTTTCTTGGGTGGCTCTTATAGTTGCGTGGTACTTCAAGTTTGCTGGGGCTTGGCGAGATACCGTTGGTGTCGATGACCATAGCCACAATAAAAAAACTATACCCTATCTTGATCAAGGAACACTTCTTGTTCAGGTTTACCCCGGCTCTTTTCAGGCGTTCGAAAATAGCCACTAGTAGTTTGTTGCGCCTAATTAACGATCACTTCCAAGAGGCAGGGTGTCGTCTATTAAGTTGACACGTTAGGTTGCCCTTTAGAGACAAGAGTGGCGATGTGGGCTTGTTGGTGAAACATTTGAAAGAAATTTATGTAGCGCGAGGCGAAAAAACGAACACAGGAAAGAATACACTGAGAAGACAAGCGCTCTGTCTTTTCAGTCTATTCTTTCCTGTGTTCATTTTTTCGCCTCGCGCTACATAAGTATCTTTCAAATGCCCTTTAGAATTCGAGCCAAGGTTGCCCCTTCAAAAGGCGAGCCATTTCTCGTTTAAACTAGTCAGGTCTTGAGGTCACGCATAAAGGTACACGACAGTAGCAGTAGCGTTTGAATGACATGATTATTGTGGTGTACCCTTGGCATTCTCGGAATGATGCCACTTGGTGAAATCCTGTTGTCACTTGTAGTTTTTAGAACACCTTCGCGTCTCTACACACAAGGTTGTCCGAGAACCCTTGCGACCGCTGGAGGCAGAACTTCCTTGTGGAGCTTCAAGTTCACACATATTTGGATGCCGCCTGATGCTTTCGGACCGGGACACCACAGCATTGACTTCCTAATGCGCTTGATGACATCTTCTTTTTAATCTGGTTCAAATTTGCTTCGCTTCATCGCACAGAGGAGTTGGAGTGCTACGAGGTACACTGAGAGCAATGGCTTGACATTTCACTTGAGAATACGTTTGAGATAAAAGTGTACTCCTGCCCTTCGGTACCAAGTCCATTGAAGAAGTCTTGGCTAAGAGTGGCATCGCTTGCAGGGTCAGTTGGCTTGTCAGGTTGCCGTGCGGCGTCGATGAATTTCACGACTACCAAGGTGAATATAGCAGGGTAGCCTAGCAGAAGCGTAGACTGCGAAGACATGACATACACTGACTGTACGCAGGTGCGACTTTTCCAGTAATATGTAGCTTTGAATTGGCCAGCCATAATTTAAGGATAACTTGTTGGACCTGTGAGAAGACCATCTGGTTCGTCGAGTTGAGACGGTACACCCGAGAAAGTGCTCGCTACCAAAATAACTTCCGCTCCTGAGTCAACCTTAAGCATTAGTAGGATGCTGTCGATAGGCTCCCAAATGAACTTCGCGTTTGCTTCACAACTGGCATTGACAGCATGCGTCTCTATAGGCACCGTTCAGTCGAGTTTTCCAGTGCGACTGCAGCGCCAGAATAGTTAACCTAGTGGATGAAAAAAACACCCTTGAGACGGTGTCGGTGAAAATGGAACGCGACGCGCGCATCTAGCGCCCTGCATCTATCGGCTGATTGTTGCCGGCATACATAGAGCATAGAGTTTCTCACAATCACACCTAGAGGTAAATCTGGCGACAGTGAGCTGCTTGATGCAGGGGAATGACGGGATACGTGAGCTTCGAACTTGGCTCGGATTTGTATACTTCAACGACGCGTCAGGCTTCACGTTAAAATGATTGATTTCTCACTAAAGGGCACGTAATAAGCTATTTATTTTTGTCATTACACAGAAACGTGTTGTAATCTAATCTAGAACCTTCCACGTTGATGTACAATTTTACGAAGCGTAGGAAGTAACCAACGACTGCTAAACTTGGTAGGCAGACGACAAAGTGAGCGTTCTTTCCGCCACGTTTATGTCGATCGTTCATTTCCTTCGCCGTTTGGTTGGGCCGTAAAGGTTAGTGGATTTTTATTTTAGAATGTAACACGCGTGGATGCAATCGTTTTATAAACGTTTCGTTTTAGAGAAGCTTTATTTACGCAGTCGTACTCGCTTTTGAGCCGACGCCTCGCTCAACACCAGCCAACACAGGCCTCGCAGACTCAGCGTTCCAACCAACATCGCTCCTTAAGAAATTCGCATAGACGGTTGCGCCACACTTCCCTCTAGGTATTTGTGAGAAACTCTAAATCATGAGGGATGCGCGCATGCGTCTAATTTCTGCGTGCTCCTAACGGCAAATGTCTAAGACTTTGCGACGAGGCAGTGTGAGCACTGCAGCTCCCTATGGTCAGTGGGCGGTGCCTAGGCATGTGACTGTCGGTGGAGCGAACGCTGCTTGGCTAAGCAAACCGCTTCGAAGTGTCCTCCTTTCTTTTTGTAGAAATGGCAAACCGCTCTCCTGAGAGAACAAAATTTCCGTTGATAAGCTTCTCGTCCCTATAGAAGCCACTATTCATGCGTAGCGTTGGCGAAGAGGGTCTTTCCATATATGATAATGCTCACCTACGTGACTGTCTTTTCGCAGGCATCCGCTTCGCTGCATCCACATCTACTGGCCCAGATGACTAGGTTGCGCGTTCCTGTTTTTCTCTTTCGGCGTCTTAATGCAGTCGTGCATTCAGGAGCGCTTTTTACAGCGTCAATATGCCGAGTGAAAGGCAAAGGTCATGGCCTACAACAACCGCATAATCTGAGAGTGGTACACGCTATACCCTAAACAGAGTATTGTACTCCACACCTTACCTACACCTCAATATGACCGAAACAGAAGGAATAGGCTTTATAATCCGACAAACCACCAAGGCAGCGCTCCGCCTTCCAAAAACCACCAGTAACAAACGCCTCGCGGGGTTGGGTCTGCATGACACTATGCACGAACTGACCGAAGCGCACCTGCAGGCGCAATATCTCAGACTATCCAGCATCAATACCTGTACACATATACTTTCGAAGCTCCAAAGTTGATTGATTGATTTGTGGGGTTTAACGTCCCAAAACCACCATTTGATTATGAGAGACGCCGTAGTGGAGGGCTCCGGAAATTTTGACCACCTGGGGTTCTTTAACGTGCACCCAAATCTGAGTACACGGGCCTACAACATTTCCACCTCCATCGGAAATGCAGCCGCCGCGGCCGGGAATCGAACCCGCGACCGGCGGGTCAGCAGCCGAGTACCTTAGCCACTAGACCACCGCGGCGGGGCAAGCTCCAAAGTTGCATCCAGCTAATAATTATTCCCTAATGTCACAACCAAAGAAAATTCGCGAAAAATCCTGTATTCGACTTCTCCCCCGTAAGATGCACCCCGACCACCACCGCGAATGACAAAGAGCTAAATACTCCCCATAAAGTGTAGGGCAGGTAACAAGTTGCAATCTGGGTAGATGCTGCATGCGATCAGCCCGGAGCCACTTTGCGGTGGCCTACACCCCGAACACCGCTTCATTAATAAAGGACTACCTCCAGGGACAACAACGGAAGAAGCGGAAAAGGTCGAAATTGCGCCAGCGCTCGGCCGTTTCAACGTTATGTGCACTCTAAGTGGTAAGAAAACTGCATTGATAAATTATGCTAGGCGCAGAGATCACCCTACTACGGACCACATGCTCGACCAGAATCTCCCTTCCTCCCGCAGCGTTGAGCTCATCTGGGTGCCCGCGCATCCAGGAAACTCTGGCAATGAGTCCGCCGATTTTTTAGCCCGAGGGTTGAGAAACCAGGCACAGGCGGACCTTTTGGGGGGTTTCTTGAAGGAGCGTGAGCGCACCTTTGCTGAGCTCACTAGAACTCTCGTGCGGATAGGCAGATATACCCGCCCCCTCACCCTTCTCTTACCAACAAGGGAAAGCCACATATGGCGCCATCTTCAAACGCGGACCTTACCAGCACCCTTCCTCCTCTCCCACTACCGACCCATCTCACCTGCCTGCCCTCTGTGCAATGCACCGAGGGAAAACCTAATTCACGTTCTCCTGGCCTGTCAGTTTTCTCCTCCTCACGTTGGGCCGGTGCCACTCCGGACGTGGGAGGGCTGGGAGACCTCGCTACGCTCCTGGGACCCGGCAAGGCAGAAAATCACCCCTAGCCGGGCATCCAGTGTCACGAACTTAATAAACATGAACGTTCTAGAATGGTGAGGTCGCGATGGGACCCAGGGGGCCAGGTAGGTCCTAAATTCTGCTGCAATAAAGTTTTTTTGACTCGACTCGACTCTAGCGTCAAGTCAGAAGTGCGGGAGAGTTGTTCCGATAGTGTGGCGTCCAACAAGCGGGCAAGAAATCGGTCTCGAACGAGCTGCTGAGCCATAGTTGCAACTTTTGATCATGTTTTGCAACACAGAATAAAAAACGCCAACGTTTCGTCTGCTTGCTGCGTTCACTTATGAAAACGATAACTTTCATGAACTTCGTATAGCGGGTGGAAGAAAATACAAGGTGAACGTGCGTTTCACAGCGCTGTACGACAGAGCTTCTTTGGCAGTCAAGCTGAGTGGTGCTAGTGTGTGTCGAGATTGAACTCATACAATAAAAAAGCCTTCGTACCCGAGCCTCGTTGGTAACTCGGTGCATTCCTGTAGCGTTGACCATGACCTCCTCTAGAGGAGGTCGTGGCGTAGGCGTAGTCCTCGAACTGCCCAACCCTGCTGGACCACATACTTGGGTCGTTAAAGTCGAAGCTCTGTGGCTGTTGGAGTCCAGATATTTTAGCAAACGCAGGGTCAGGCTTGAACTCCATTACAGAGAGCGAACGGTGGCCACTTAAGACACCACGTACGATGCAACATGCAGCAAGGCGCTTGGCGCGTCTACACAATTGACTCGGAGCCACGTTGACCGAACGAATCTCCCCACAGCTTTATTCGGCTATAGCACATATATAGAACACATCAAGGGGCTTTAAGAACGCATGCTGCACAGCGCCTTCTGAGTTTCAATCAATAACAATAGAGTAGGCAGGAGCATCAGTATGACTGCTATACCTTTACCGATGCATTGCACTAGAATGAAACAGGTGCATTTGAGAACGTTCCTGAATGACAGCTACACTTACTGATCTTGTGTATCGTGCATTCGCCAGCATATGAATCGCTGTTGACACGCTCTTACCTCGATAGTCGTCGCAGTGTTGCCCGGTTGTGGACGACCGACCGAGAGAAACAGTGAGAAGTCGATGAAAATTGGCTCGCGGACTTTGTTTTCTTTTGCTGCGAAAAATATCTTGGCTCATACCCACAAGGGGGATTGGCCACACTGTACCTTACAACAAAAATTTAAATACAATGCTTGCTAAAAGAGAGAGAAATGAGATAGGAACGAGATCAATAATAATAAACATTAAAAAATAGAAAGGGCAAAATGATTTTTCTTCATGAAACGCGGATATTTCTTCTTCTTCCTTCTTCACTAAGCGGTACAATCTCTGGGGAATAGTTCGAGTGTGTATTGTTCTCAGGGGGAGCCGCTTATAAATTACGCCCGCTTTTAACGTTAGAACGTGAGGCGCTACACTTATGTCTTGGCCTTCCAAAGATTGTAGCCAACAATATACTTTATCACGAAGCATACCTGTTATCTTTTCAAACTAGGTTCCGAATGTTGACAGTTAAATTGTATCTCAACATATATGTCTCCCTACGCAGACGCTCTCAATATGTGCTTTATAATGAGCCTTCCACATTTATTCAACGTGATTGGTCTAGGCTAGATAGGTCTCAAAGAACTTTCGCGGAGAAGGATGGAAAATAGGAGGAAAAAAATGGCAGGGAGGTTAACCAGACTTTGGAAGCTTTTCGAACCACTACAAGTATCACTTGGTGATATAATTTACCTAAACGTATTTACCTCCACAGCGGTAATAGAGTTTGATGATACACTTTCAATTAAGAAACTCTAAACTATTACGCACCAGATATTTAAAAGGGTTGCTTTAAGACTACCTCAAGAGCGTGTGGATAAATCCAGTAGTAGCCACAAATGCTTCTGTAACTGTCGTGAAGGCCGGCGTGGTAATCTATTCAACGGATCTTAGTTGGTCTTTTTCTCTTCACTTACCAGAGTTTACATCAACAATCTAGGCCGAATTGATCGCAATTATTCTTGCACTGCGGAAACTCCCATCACACAATTTTTCAGTGGTGGAGTCAACTGATTCCTTGCCCGTGTGCACTGCATGCGCTAGCAGTATCTCTCTCATCGAGCTGCCTCGCAGAACTTTCTTCGTATGTGCCAAATCATATGCGGAACGTTAGTCTGATTTGGATACCAGGTCACACTGGATTAGAATAGAATGAAGTGGTGGACAGCCTAGCAGCACGATCTGCTACAGAACCTGTCCTATATATTCAAAAACCATCCCGCGATAACACGTTCGCACGTCTCAGAAACCTTTGTCTGCACAAGCTGCACCATCAATCTTCTGTACTAAGCGACACAATTTTCCAGCCTCTTAGGTATCCGTTGAATAGCTCGAAGACTCGCAGTGCAGCACAAAGCAATTGGCAGTTACGTTAATAAAATGGCAATGCAGACTACCATCACAGAATTTTTACTTACACAGGACTAGACTTGTTCCTTCCCCAATATAAATTTTGTAATCAAGCACTAACGATCAAGCACTCCTTTATGTAATGTGAAAAATATCGAAACCCAAGACGAATGTTTCTTAAACCACTTTTCAAGAAAGTGGCCTTGAGCTCCTTACGTCAGCGTTGCTCTCTCTGGAGGAGTCGGGACTGGGGAACTGCAACGAATCCTTTACGATGCTTCCTCTAATTATTTCAAAGGATCAAAGGGAATGGCATGTTAATACTATCAGTACATCTAAAACGCTATCGTTCAACTATACATGCACTTTACCTTAACAATATCAATTATTAGTTCATTTGTTTAACTCTGGGTCACATTGCAATAAAAGACGTAAAAATTATAACAAATAATTTTGCTCCTGTTTATTTTATTTTTTCCTACCTTCCTTCTCACTTATTATTTCTTTTTTTGTTTCACAAACTATACTGCCGCACGCCTCTTGGCCGATCCCCCGTGGTGGATAGACAGATATGTGGGGTTTAACGTCCCAAAACCACCATATGACTATGAGAGACGCCGTAGTGGAGGGCTCCGGAAATTTCGACCACCTAAACCCCCGTGGTGGGTTGTGCTGTTCTTCCGGGAATGGTCATCATCATCTTCATCTGGTGTGACCAATGCCCGTCGTGGCCACGAGCTGCAGATACTGCTGCTACAATTCTTCTTTGCCCAGCCATTGATCGTTTGGCCCAGATGCCTCTAAGGAAATCACGCTTGTGTTTATGCATCGAGGGAACTCAGTACAAGAGTATTGTGACTATCCATCTATAGAAGGTATAGCCCGAAATGTTGTCATTTGGTAGTCCCTATTCTACTGTGCGAGGTAGTAAATGGGAGGTAGTGGCCAGATACCGCACCAGGGTGACCAATACTTCGCTGGTGAGGGAGTGCGTTACCAGTGGTGGTCACTGGCAAGGCCGCACTCTAGGCCTCTTAATGCAGTTCCATCACCACGTGGATTTTTTAAGATCTTGTTGGGAACTGCGCGGCACCGGGATTCGAACCACGGACCTCTTGCATGCGAGGTTGATTCTCTAACCACTACGCCATTACCGCACAACTGTGTAAAGACATGCTACTGTGTACAGAGCCTAAAATTGTGAATGATAGGTATAGCAGCACTGCTGTTTTTGAAGACTGCTTCAATAAGAATGGAATGGAAAAACTTTATTTCGGTCCTGCAGGACGCGCTTAGCGCGTAGCGGGCGTCTCCCACGTAGGGACCGACAGGGAGTACCTGGCGGCCGCTTCGTGGGCCTGCTGGACGGCCCATCGCTGGTCGGCGAGAAGTGAGCTCCTGAGGGACCTCTCCCACTTGCTTGAGGTAGAGTCGGGAGGAGTTGTTCTACACTCCCAGAGCATATGTTCGAGTGTCGCTGTGTGTCCACATGATGGGCATGTGTCGCTGGGGTATGCATCGGGATAATAAACGTGAAGCGTGGCAAGGTTTGGGTACGTGTGTGTCTGTAATAGGCGTAGGGTTAATGCCTGCGGTCGGTTAAGTTTCGGATGTGGGGGTGGAAAAATGCGGCGTTCCAAGTAAAAGTGCTTTGTAATTTCATTGTACGTAATTGGTGCATCCCGATTGGTATCCAACCCAGCAAGATGAGGTTGCCCTGTGGCAGTGCGGTCGGTAAGTGCGCGCGCTGCATCATGGGCGATCTCGTTGAGGTTGGGTAGGGCACCCGGCACCTGACCGAGATGGGCGGGGAACCAGATGACAGTGTGGTGCTTCAGGGCACTCGGGTCCGCATTGCGCAGGATACGTAACGCCTGGTCGGAGATGACTCCGCGTTCGAAGGCTTTGATGGCCGGCCTGGAGTCGCTGTAGATGAATTCCCGTTTGCTGTCGAGCATAGCTATAGCTATAGCTACTTGCTCCGCTACTTCGGGGTTTCGGGCGAGGATTGTGGCTGAGGTAAGAGTCTGCTGCGCGGATGATACCGCGACCGCAGCGAAGGCTTGGTTGTTGCGATAGGCAGCGGCGTCCACGAACGAGACGTTGTCTGCTTCCATGTCTATGCGCTTGAGAATGGCGGTCGCCCGCGCAAGGCGCCTGCCTCTGTTGTATTCGGGGTGTACATTTCGTGGTATGGGAGCGATCGTAATAAGGTCGCGGATTTCACGGGGAATTAGAGTCAACTCTAGGGGGTCCCTGGCCCTCGAGGAGAAGAAGCCGAGCTCGCGCAGAATATGGCGGCCCGCCTTGGTTGTAGTGAGTCGGGTCAATTGCACACGTTCCTGAGCTTCGGCGATCTCTTCTAGCGTGTTATGTACGCCAAGCTCGAGGAGTTTGTACGTTGGAGTGGTGATAGGGAGGCTAAGGGCTCGTTTGACCACCTTGCGAATAAGCGCATTGAGTTGATCGCGCTCAGCACGTAGCCACTTGTGTATAGCGGCAACGTACGTAAAATGGCACAAAACAAACGCGTGTACGAGACGCAGCAGGTTGTCTTCTTTGAGGCCATGGTGCCTGTTGGCTACTCTACGTACGAGTCGTATGGCATTCTCGGTCTTAGTCCTGAGCTTGTGTACTGTTTGGGTGTTGGTTCCGCGGGACTCGATGATCATGCCGAGGACCTTGATGGTGTCTACCCTGGGTATAGTACGACCATCTCTGGTGTGGAGGGTGATATTGCGTTCCGCCGGAGGTTTCCACCCTTTGGGCTTGGCACCCCGGCGTTTGGGCAAATATATCAACAGCTCCGACTACGCAGGTGAGCACCTGAGACCGGTGTGGTCGAGGTAAGACTCGGTGGTGTCGATAGCCTCTTGCAGGGCGGACTCAATGAAGCCATCCGACCCTGTGGAGCACCATATGGTTACATCATCCGCATAGATAGTGTGATTTAGCCCGTCTATTTTTGAAAGTCGTTCGGAAAGCCCGATCATCACGAGGTTGAAGAGCGTGGGTGAGAGGACGGGTCCCTGAGGAGTGCCCCGCTGTCCGAGCTCCACTTCTTCCGACACTAGGTCTCCTACGCGGAGGACGGCTCTGCGCCGAGTGAGAAAAGAGCGGATAAAGTAGTAAAATCGATGACCTAGGCCGAGGGCTGCGATCGCTTTCAAGATTGACGAGTGCGTTATGGTATCGAAGGCCTTTTCTAAATCGAGACCGAGTATTGCACGAGTGTCCCGAGTGTTTCCGCCATCTAGAATTTGATGCTTTAGGAGTAACATGGCGTCTTGAGTGGATAACCCTGGTCGGAAGCCAATCATGTGGTGCGGGATGTAGTCGTTATCTTCGAGGTACCGACCAACCCTGTTGAGGACGACGTGCTCAGCCACTTTGCCCACGCACGACGTGAGAGATATGGGGCGTAGGTTATCTAGGCTCGGCGCCTTTCCCGGTTTGGGTATCAGAACCGTGTGAGCTAGTTTCCAAGCATCGGGTATCTCACCCTTTTTCCATATCTCGTTGATAGTGTCAGTGAGGTAAGTGACGGAAGAATCGTCCAGGTTGCGTAGGAGCTTGTTGGTGATGCCATCGGGGCCAGGGGCTGAGCGGCCATTGAGCTTCAATAAGAGCGCAGAAGGTTTAGCTCCCGACGTCAAAGACGTGAAAGTTGTTGTTGTTGTTGTTGTTGTTTTCCTTGTGCAAATGGCTCGTACCCAAAGAAGGGGATTGGCCGATTATAAGGTGAATTTGCCCTGAACTTTCAGCATTGAGTCATTCCTACAGTTTTTTTGTAACTTAATTTTGATTTGAAATACCGGTATCAAGTTTGCAGAAAAAAAAGAAGAAAAATAGTGAGACAGCAATTTAGCAAGAGAATCGTTTAGTCGCAGTGATGTATTCTTGAACGGCGAATAAAACATCCCTGTGGCTGAAACCCAGTGTAGAGGCCCCAAATGAAAGAAGATCAGGTTGTGATAGTTGCAAGCCCAGTCTTTGAAGAGGTGGTGTTAGTATGCTTTGCCTGAATAAATCGAAACGGCGACAATGTAATAAAAAATGACTGATCGTTTCCTCTTGATTACAGTAAATGCACATAGGGGAATTCAATATGCCTGATCTATGCAAGTAAAAATTGAGGGAGGTAACGCGGCAACGAAATTTCGTGATGACTACTTCCATCATCCTTGAATTAGTCAGTTCACTGCGCCAGGGAAATAACAAGTGTTTGTACTCTGGAGAAGCTGTCAGTGCAGGGTCAGATAAATTTTGCCTGATTTTAAGTGTGCGAAATCGCGCCACCGTAATGTATACTGTATGAGGGAAAATTGGAATAATTGGTGTCGAAAGGGATGCCTTCGCAAGAGAATCAGCTATTTCGTTTAACAACAAACCTTTGTGCCCTGGTGTCCAGATTAAATGAATACTTTGGAGATGACAGGGGATCAACGATTTAAAAAGTTTCACTATAGGTGAGTGACCAGATGCGGACAGAGAAGAGCACACTGATAATGAATCAGTTATGACTGCTCCGACTGGAATGGAAATATTTGCCTTTCGCAAAGCTAACATTATTGCCATGAATTCAGCCGGAAAGACAGGAAGAAAGTCCGGTAAGCGAAGTGAAAATGACCAATCAAGTACGGGGCAATATATTCCAACGCCTGATTTTTCATGTGATTGAGATGCGTCCGTTGCTATAAAGACATTTGTTGGCAGAGCACTTAAATGGTCCTGCAATAAACCATTTAAAATGCCTGTAGGTAATAGCTTAGCGTGAGTTGGGAAGATATCATGGTAAACAATTTCTGGTGAATTTCGTTGCTCAGTTAAAGAAATCAGATCACGAACGTGTACATTTAGGGGCTCAAGTAACGATTGAACAAATACTATTTGTGGTTTGGTAAATCTGGGCCAATGCACGGAGAAGAATAGGTCAGGATTGGAAATAAAAATAATTTGTTCAGGGTTAAACGGTGCTTCATATAGTCGTAAAAAGGTCTGCACAGTAAGAATATTAAAGCGACATAATAAGGTTGGTATTCGTGCTTCAAGGTATAACACTGCATTTGCAGTATACTTTGGAAGTCCTAAGCAGAGCCGTAAAGCCCCTCTTTCCAACAGAACGAGCGGCCGAAGTTTGTAGGCTGGCGCATCAGAAAAAAGAATGCAGCCAAACTCCAACACAGGTCGAACATACATTTTATATATAATCAAAAGTGCCTTTCTTCTCATACCTGATCTACAATTGCTCAACCTCCGCAATACGCCCATCGCACGTACTGCTTTTGTCGCGATGTATTCAATGTGAGGGCGCCAATTTAGATGTTCATTATACATAACTCCAAGATATATCAATGATTGTACTTGTGGGATATCTTGAAGCTTGTAATTAATAGATATGTGAACGGGATCTTTGGTTGGAAAAACGAGAATAGCACATTTACCGGTATTCAGGTTCAACATCAATCCATCCAGCCAATGTTCTATTTTATTAAGATATGCTTGCAAGATAGTGTAGAGACAGTGGATGTCATGTGACGTAGCAAAAAAAGCAATGTCATCGGCATAAACATAGGTTTTCACATCTGGATGAACGGGGATGGTACTAAGCAATATGTTGAATAAAACCGGGGAAAGTACTGACCCCTGAGGTACACCTCGGGTTTGCTTGTGCTTACAGGAAGAGAAACCGCCTTGATAACAATAGAATTCTCTTCTACTTAAAAATTCCGTCACCCATGCTACTATATAAGGTGGAAGTCCATGACTCCATAACTGATTAGTCAAGATAGAATACTCTACACTATCATATGCTTTACATATGTCTAACGTTACTAAAGCCGCAAAGTGCTTTTTGGGACGGGCAATATGAATACGACTTTCCAGATCTACATGTGCATGCCATATGGAATATCCAGATCTAAAGCCAATTTGGGAAGAACTCAACAGTTGTTTCTCGTTAATAAACCTAATTATACGACCATGAAGTACCCTTTCAATAAGTTTCACTACATTAGATGTTAAGGCTATCGATCGTATGCTGTCTAAATTATAGCCTGCCCCCTGTTTCTTAAGCAATGGTATAATTTTCGCAATCTTCCATTCAGAAGGGATCCATGCTCTTCTATGGGAATAATTGACGAGACTTAACAGATCATTCGGATATTCCCTGTGAAGTATTTTTAGCATTGTATTTGTTATTCCATCGGGGCCTGGTGCTGCATTTGGCAATCTTTCCATGGCCTGATTTAATTCGGAAGTCGATATTTCTGTGTAGTCATAGATGGTTGTTGTGTAAGCCGAATTAGGAAGATGCGTTGAGAACCTGTTTTCTAATTCTTTAGCCAACTGATTCAATGATTCCTGTAGTTCCTGTGAGGTGTAAACTACTGAGTCAACGTTTCCTGGTATAGGGGTCTTTTTCCTACCATGAAGGAAGTTGAATAAAGCACGTTTGTTATTTGATTTAGACAGGTATTCGAAATGTTCTTGGTCATATTGCTCTTTCGCTCGCGATACAGTGCGTTTAAATGTTGCCGCATTGAACTGATAATCCTTCCAATTTTTTGGACTCTGATTACATATAAGTCTTTTCCATGCAGCTTTTCTTCTTCTATAATCTCGTGTGCACTCATCATTCCACCATTTACTAGGTTGGGCACTTTTCGATGACGACGAAGCAATTACAAATTCTGAAAGTGTTCTTGGAGATTTTTAAAGCAGAACAGAGATTTCTGCCGAGGTCTTCATTTTGACCACTTGACACTGCCCTAATGTTGGAATGCAAGCAGTCTTTAAATTTTTTGTAATTGATCAATGTTTTCTCTGCCCTTTCAATAGATTTCACAGCACATGAGATTTCAAAGTATACAGGAAGATGGTCACTGTTTGAAGAGAAATCAATTGGTTTCCAAGACTTTATTGAAACATTTGGGCTGCAAAACGTGAGATCTAATACCGATCGTGTCCGTCCGCGAATAAATGTAGGCTGTCTATCATTTAGGCAGGTAAGATTTTTATTAATCATCCAATCCCACAGAAGAGTACCAGAAGGATCTGTTCAAAATCCCCATGAAACATGATGTGAGTTGAAATCACCAGTCAGAAGGAAATCATTCTTGCAATTAGCTAAGGCAGTATCTAATTGTTGAGTATTATGCAAACCCGTTGGAAAATATGCGTTTATAAGTGAAAAAGGGTGGTGCCCTGGCAGACAGAGGTCTATTGCCAAAATTTCACAGTCTGTGGACATAAGCTGAAAAGCTATGCTCGCTGTGCGGCAAAATTTATTCGGGACTAGTATAATTAGACCACCTCGTAGTGATGGACGGTCTAACCGAAATGCTCTAAAATTGTTTAAATGATAATTCTTAACGTGGTTAAGCCAGGTTTCTTGTAATAAGAATATATCCAGATATAACTGAATAATTAGGCAAAGTAAGTCAGTAGAAGCAGAAATCAAAGACCTACAATTCCACTGTAGTACTTTCAAGGTATCTATGTTGACGAGCGAAACACTTCAGCAACGGCAGCTTCTAAAATACTCTCCTTAAAAAGTGCACTGGCATTTTCGCTGCCCTTTTTGGGTTTTGTGTTTGGGCAAGGAGATTTTAATGGAGATCCAGTGCGCTTCTGACGCCTGAAATCTTGGCATACGTCCATTTTATTCTGATCCTCCACGTGGGTCGACGTAGAAGGAACGGACAAAATTGGGGTTTTCTCCTCTCGGGATTGTCGCTGTGGGGCTAAATTCGGTATCTCATCCACTGCACAAGGTGCCGACTTGGCCATCGGTACTGCTACTGCAGAAGCCAGCTGTGTCATCTGTGAGCAAAACACTTGAGAGATGCACTCACTCACGCTCGTAACTATGTGTTCCAGCGCTTTCGACATCGCCTTTTGTACTGCAGCCTCAATGAGATTAAGAATCTTCGTCTCACTTAGTTGTTCGTGCCTCGACGCGACTCCGGCATATCCAAAGGCTCTATCCTTCACAACTGTTATTGCTTCTCGCCGCGAGCAACGACGTCTGTCCATGATTTCTAGAAGTTGCGTTTCATTAGACCTTGCGGTGCAGTTCAGATAATCGGCCGCGTGATTTCCTGCACAGAGGCAGCACTTTTCGGTTTCGGCGTTGCGCTCCTTCGATGGGTGGGTATCGCCACAGATGCGGCAACGTGAATTTGATTTACAGCCCCCTGAACTGTGACCGTAACGCCAACAGTTTTGACATTGGAGAGGACGAGAAGCGAGACGTTCGACTCTGAAAATGAGCGGCCATATTTTCAACTCGGATGGACAGGAAGTGCCGGCAAAGGTAGCAATAACCGACTCAGTGGGGACTTTCTCACCGTTAACTAATCGGTTGCATCGGTACACAGCTATGACCCCAGCATCAGACAGCTTTTCCAGAGTCTCAGCGGGCGTTAATGTAGAGTCGACTCCTCGTACAATTCCCTTAGTGCACGCTAAATGAGGCGGGATAAATGCACTTACAGGGACCGAAGCAAATGTCTTGCATTTTAGGATGTCAGAAACGCACGAAGGATCTGACGATCTGCATACCAAACCACCTCTTCCGAACTGACGAACATCACTTATCAGCTGAAAGTGCGGCGTCATGGCCTGCAACCCCACCTGGATTGTCTTCGGGTTGTTGAGCCTAATAAATCCACCACTCGAGGGCACCAGCGCAACAGGGATGCTTCCAACACCACTGCGGAAAAAATATTCCAATGGCAATTCATCATTAGGCAAGGAGGCTGACCAAGGGCTGTGCCCTTGGCCAGGAGATGAATTAGACATTAGCACTAATTCGATTGCTTAAAGAAGTAATATGCAACGTCAGCTAGTTTCAACAGGTCAAATTCACCCAAAACTCAGCCAAACCACCGTCCGAAAGAGTCCAAAGGGACCAGCTACAGCAGGAACGGTCAGAGATCGTTGCTCGTCGCTCGAGATCTTCAAAAGCTGCTCCATACGCGATCGAGAATCTGAAACGTGAAACGTGAAACGAGAAACGTGAAAGTTTGCAAAATTATGTTATCAACTACAAAACTACACTTCATCTGAATAAAATGCAACACGTGTTCGGATGCATGAGCCACGATGATAAACTATTCGCTTCACCAAGCACAATTTCCCAGGCTTGTTTTGTATTCATAATAGTTTCGAGAAGTGGCAAATTCCCTAACATTTATTTATTCATTTAATATTTAGAACGACCTCTGGGACAAGTGGCATTGAATTTGGGAAAGAAGAAATTAGATGACGTATACAGATTAAAACAGCGTAGGGAATTCACGTAACACATCATTTACCAAGTTTATACGAAGAATAGTAACTTTCTGAATGAAATGAATTAAATGAAGTAAACCATCAGGAGCAGTCAGTACAGGTAACGCGTTTTCGTGGTTGTACAGTGCTAGCTACTGTTTTGTGAAAAGTTTACAGCCAGCGATGACTGCGACAATGGAGTGGTTGCAGTCCTGAGATGTGCTGGAAATAAACAACTGAAAAAAAAGACCTAATGTGATGTTATGCAATTGCTACTTTATTACACTGATAAACATAGTTATACATGTACCGAAGTCTGAAAATGAGGTTATTATGAAGTGCGTGTCAGATGGTGGACAACTCCATAGAATAGTAAAAGACAGGTGACTTTGAGGCGGCCGTGATTCGATCCCGCGACGTGCGGGCGAGTGGCGCAGTGCCCTATGGCCACTAGACTGCCGCGGCGAGTGCGCAACCTTTTTATTGTGTGATCTAACTCAAGAAGATTAAAGTGTGGTTTACTATATAGTAATTTGAAAGCGTGTTGTGTGAGTGAAGCTTTCTCATATGGCTGCATTCTGTGTAATAAGTAGCATGCATTAAATCACGAGCAATTATGCACACGGAATTTTTTCGAACTTACTATGGTCTCCCTAAACGCCTACTGCATGCAACGTAGTGAAGGGCTCACTCATCATCATCATCATGATCATCATCATCATCATTAGCCTGACTACGTCCACTGCAGGACAAAGGCCTCTCCCATGTTCCGCCAGTTAACCCGGTCCTGTGCTTGCTGCTGCCATTTTATACCCGCAAACATCATCTCATCTGCCCACCTAACCTTCTGTCTCCCCCTAACCCACTTCACTTCTCTGGGAATCCAGTGGGAATCCTTCTCTGGGAATCTCTGGGAATCTAGAAGTGCCCACTACGCACCTTCGAAAAATTGTTGGCACAATTTTAAGGCATCCCAAAAGGGTCGCTTTCCGTTACCATGAAATGCTCTGTCAGTGCTCCCGACATCATGGAGCCAGACAACAGATATAAGATTTTACTTTGACTTTAAAGCTTTTGCCATTCAGCATCGGTATCTCCCCACCGCAATGGACATTACCCCAAAGAGAACACAGTTGACTGGATTTGCAACTTTAGTGTTCTGCGTGCTCCCCGAATTGTAGAAACCGTGGTCGTAGTTGTTGGACGACAGCTTCCCTCACCATTGTTCACGTGACCACGTGAGACCGACCATGAATGCGAAATCTATCTATCTATCTATCTATCTATCTATCTATCTATCTATCTATCTATCTATCTATCTATCTATCTATCTATCTATCTATCTATCTATCTATCTATCTATCTATCTATCTATCTACTATCTATCTATCTATCTATCTATCTATCTATCTATCTATCTATCTATCTATCTATCTATCTATCTATCTATCTATCTATCTATCTATCTATCTATCTATCTATGGCTATCCTAGTCGTTTTGTATCGATACCAAAATTGGTATAAAATAGCGTGACTGGGTAACGAGCATGAGTCACCAGTCATAAGATGAAAATCATGACACGTATGTCATAAATGTCATGGTTTACATTTTATGATCTGGCTGTTCTTGCGGTAGATTCGTTCACATGACATGTTGCAAAACTGGTATGGTATGACATAACTGCATGGGGAACCCTAGTAACCGACCTTAAAATGAAAACATGACATGCATGTCATGTAGCAACATGAACACATGCCACACTCATGACGTGCTCGCGGCCGTTTCGCTAGCTTCTCATGTACCGAATTAGGTATTACGGGACGTGAATGGATGACGAAGGTATCCAACTGGGGCAAACATGATAATATGAGATGCGTGTCATGTAACAACATGACTACATGCCATGCTCATGAGACACTCGCAGCCGTTTTGTTATAGCTTCACCTATATCAAATTTGGTATTACGAGACGTGAATGAGTGACGAAGGTATGGGACTGCTGCAAACATGATAATCTTGAGATGCGTGCCATGTAACAACATCACCACATGCTACGCTCATGATGCGCTCGCGGCCGTATCGCTAGCTTCACATGTACCAAATTTGGTATTACGTGACGCGAACGGACGACATAGGTAAATGACACGTGGATACGTGATAATCATCACATGTGTGTCATGTAAGAACATGACTACATGCTACGCTCAAGGTGCGCTCGCGGCCATTTCACTAGCTTCACGTGATACCAAATTTCGTATCACGTGATCAGAACAGATGACATAGGTAAATGACACACCTGAAAATGATAATCATGACATGCTTGCCACGTCACAACATGACTACTTTCCACACTCAATAGACGTCAGACTCTGGAGTTTTGCGGACACGCAGTGCCACCTGACGACCTAGTTTTGAGTAGTGCAAAGCCCGACTCCCCTGCACGGTATGCTGCGCAACCAAGTGCAACTACAGCGTACGAAACAACAATGGAGCATAATATTAGATCTATATTTGCGCATTGAACACTCAGAAAAAATGGCAGCATATCCACGGAATGAATGATGGGGAGTGGGGCGAAGCATTCGTCCGTCCATTCGTTCTTGCTTCCGTCCGTCCTGCGTACGTCTGTGTAACCGTCCATGCGTCCATCCACCCGTCCGTGAGTGCGTCTGTTCGTGCGTCCGTCCCTGCGTTCGTCCATGCATCCGCGCCTGCATCCGTTCATGCGTCCATCCATGCATCTGTGTGTGTGTCCGTTCGTCCATCATTTCAGCACTCCAAGTACCACCATCTCGCATCTTTTCCTCACATATTCTCTATATAGAAGCACTGCCATCCAGCGGACATTTGAAGGACTAAACGGGAGGTGGCACATGCACACTTTCTTATGGCTTGCGCTTCGGGTTTACTTCCCACCTTTAACCACCCCGAGTTTATGGTATATACTAGTTCACTGTATTCATGGCTATGCAGCCCAACGCTCGCTAAACCTTTCTAATACCAAGGAGGTTACACCCAGCGAGTATAACGTAGCAGCCCTTTTTTGTCAGATCGTGCTCAATGTACATGCCAACAGCTGCTAATGGGGATCGCAGCATGCGCGTTACCTAAAGGCCGAATGCCCCTGTCTCTCATTTCCCCTTAGCAGCCAATAACATGTGCATTGAGCACTATCTTTTATTGTTCAACAGCGCACAGAAGAAATCTCTCACCGGAACCACCTTGGAGGTCAAAATCGTAAGTACCGCTATTTCGGGTATGTGCCACTGGTGCTTACGTACTACGAGAACCGTGGTGACTTTGATTGAGAAGCTTAATATACCCTCTGTCCGCGGTGCACAACGTCCAACAGTAGACAGGTGACGTCCGGCCGCCATAAAGATCGCAAACGTACGCTGCAACCACCGACAAGGCGAAGTTATCACCACCACACACCATTACGCCCACTAGGGTTTTGAAGGCTCTCAGGGCCGTTTTTTACTAGGAAATTTAAACACGTGCGTCATACTGGTAAATCGCAAAATGATCGCGACCACAAACAGTTTTTTTTGCCATTGCTTTTCGGCATTACAGGAGCTACCTCTGACGCCTTTCGTTGTACACTGAGAAAGTGGACCCGCATGTATCCCCATGTGCAGTGTATACACGCGGAATATAACCATAAAAACAGCATTCAAGCATGCCTACTAAAACACTTCAATGTACAGCAAGCAACTGCAAGCAAGAATGCAACTGCAAAGCGAAAAGCACCAGGGCCATTCGGGCCGGACAAAGCGAGTCTCGTAACCCTGATTGCATAGACTGCTCGTGTATGCACTATTGTGACAGCACTTAATTTAATACTTGCCTCGAACTCGATGTCATAGAATGCTCACTTGCACTTAAATTTCAAGGTGCAGCATGCCGAAATAAATAAAAATATTTGACATTCAGCCCGCATATAGTTTTGATGAGCTTCCTACAAGCTTGGATAGTAGGTAGAAGCTTGCGAGGTCTTTGATTTTCAGAAAACCGCGCCTCAAGACCAACAAAAGAGGAGGGCCTATGCCCGTTCGCTTGCGGACGGCTCTCTGTGCACTTGCCAATTATCTTCGGCGTGGCGATGGGGGCGCTGTTGGCGGCGTTTTTCGCAGCGCCGCCTGGGCAGAGCCTGACGTCTATATGCACTTGGGGACGTTTCGTTGGCTTCACATGCGCCGAATTTTCTATTACGTCAAGTGAATTGATGAGGGAGGTAAGTGACTGGTGTTGACACGATAATCATGAGAAGCGTGTCATGCGAGAACATGACTACATGCCAGAGTCAATGCGCAAATACGCTTCGTGACTCGGCGTGCGTGTGCGCCGAGTTCGTTTCGTCGCGTCACGCCGGTGGTGCCACGTCAGGCGCCGAGAGGCACTCGCTGCGTTGCGTGGATTAGACGCATGCGCGTTTGAGCGCACCGGGCGTCCCTCCGTCCCGAAAAGAGGCAGACGTGGTGCAGTCTGGGTAACCTCGTCGGCACGAAATGCAGCATGTCACATTTCCTGCCGTTTGCCGCCAGGTAGCGCCGACAGATGCTGGTCGCGCTGGTCATGCCTGGCGTCAGACTATAGAGTGATCACGTTTTGTTAGCGTAGCGTCGCTGCTTCCCGCTTGCGTACGCCTCAACGTTATGTCGGAGTATACTGGGCCCTCCATGATGCGCTCGCGGCTGTTTTGCTAGCTCCACGTAGAACAAATTCGGTATTGCATGACGCGTACGGACGACGAAGATAAATCACATATCCAAACACGATAATCTTGGTATGCATGTCAAGTAAACCTTGTATACATGCTACGGTCATAGCAAGCTCATCGCCGTTTCACTAGCTTCACATTTACGAAATTTGCTATCAGGTGACGTGAATAGATGAAGAGGGTAAAATACACGTCCAAACATGACAATCATGGCATGCAAGTCACATATGACATAATTTACCTCCACCTCGTAACATTGTGCTGATGTTAAAGTTGCATATCAACCTCCCTCATTCGTGCTTCGCATATCATCGATTCCAACGGAACGTGAGATCTGCCTTTTTTTGTGCTGCAAGGTTGAACAAGTTTATATCTACCCAGCAACTGCGAGAACAGACGCTGTCATTTAAACGAGAGAGCGTTCAAGAGAAAAAAAAAAACTTACAGCCTATACACGTAGACAGCGATGAGTAGGGCGAAGCGTCGGTCCGCCCATTCAGCCGTCCATTACAATCATACTCGAACACGCATCGGACAGACAGAGGAATGCTTCGCCCCACTCATCAGTAATAACTCTGTAGATATGCTGTGAATTTATTATAAGAAATCCACTAACGCCTTTAACTGACACTATTTCGAAAAACGTATACACAGCGTGCCATCAAATGAGCAATTCTTAAAACTAACTCAAAGTGGCTTCTACAACATACAACTACGAGGAAACGACCCGTACCCTAAGGAGATTTGCTCGTAAAGCTGACCTCAGCAGCGTTGACCAGACGAAAGCATGTAAGAAATATCAGGGTCCCAACAGAAATTAAACCCAAACATTCTGCGCTGAAATCAAGTATTCCACCATAAAGCAATGCCAGATCTCTAAACTGCTTTGGAAAGAGGCGGGTCAATCCACGCCATCTGCCTCAATCTTGGCACTCGACCATCTCTGATTTACTTTAGGAAAATACCTACCTAAGTCCAAAAGTGCTTCCCCAAAAATTTCCTGTGAAAACTATTTTCAGTACTGCAGTCTGTCAAAGACGTCCGGAGCTTTGTGGGACTTTGTTCCTATTTTAGAAGGTTCGTCTAAGATTTTGCAACGATCGCTCGACCGCTCACCGACCTTCTGAAGAAAGACGCGACTTTTACATGGGGTGCCGCTCAAGCTGCCGCTTTTCCTTAACTCATCCTCCTCCTCACTATTCCACCTATATTGGCCCACTTTGACCCGTATTCTCCGACAGAAGGCAGAACCAATGCGAGTGGTCACGGGAATGGAGCCGTCCCAGCCAAATGCCAGCGGGGATACGACCAAGTCATCACTTACGCTATCCTTCTCACAGCTGCTGAGCGCCACTATTCAATAACAGAGCGTGAATGTCTTGCTCTTGTTTGGGTAGTCACGAAGTTCCACCCATATTTATATACCACGAGTTTCTCTGTAATAACGCACCACCATGCGCTATGTTGGCTTTCGTCACTGAAGGATCCTACTGGCCGGCTCGGGCGCTGGGCTCTGCGACTGCAAGAGTATACCTACACGGTGACGTATAAGTCCGGACGCCTGCATAAGGACGCAGACTGCCTGTCCCGCTACCCGGTTGCTGAGTCGATCACTATGCCTGACCGTGACTGACACCGAGCCTTGCGTCTTTTTCCTTTCGCAAATGACATGCATTGGAGACGAGAAGTGCCATGATGCGTCCTTGCGTGCTATCATTGAGCGCCTCGAATCGCCAACTTCCAATGAGTCCCATCGCTCATTCGTGCTCCACAATGGTGTATTATAACGCCCAAGTTTTGAGCCGGATGGACCGGCCCTGCTGCTTGTCATTCTGAAACAACTTTGCTGGGAAGTTCTACATGAACTTCATGACCTTCTGACTGCTCGTCACCTTGGTGTGTCACGCACTTACGACCGAATACGCCGACGCGTCTTTTGGCCAGGGCTTGCATACTCCGTCAGAAGATACGTTGCGGCTTGTGAGAAATGCCAGCGCCGCAAAACACCAGCGACACGTCCCGCCGGATGCCTTCAACCACTTGACATTCCGTCAGAACCGTTCTTCCGTGTTGGCTTGGACTTACTTGGCCTTTTCCCCTTGTCTTCCTCGGGTAACAAGTGGATAGCCGTGGCCACCGACTACGCCACGGGTTATGCCATTACACGAGCTCTTCCAACAAGCTGCACTACAGATGTCGCTGACTTCCTTCTCAAGGACGTGATTTTACAACACGGAGTCCCACGGCGCTGCTTACAGACCGTGGCCACACCTTTTTGTCGAAGGTGATTGCCGACATCTTACAGTCCTGTAAAACGAGACACAAGCTAACAACGTCATACCACCCGCAAACCAATGAGCTCACGGAGCGCCATAATTGAACTGTTGCACACATACTCAGTAAGTATGTTTCTACCAACCATACAAACTGGGATCTCGCGTTGCCGTACGTCACACTTGCCTACAATTCTTCTCGCCATGAAACTGCCGCTTACTCCCTATTTTTTCTGTTGTTCGGCCGAGAACCTACATTACCCATAGATACAGTCATTCCGTCTACCACGACACTGACCAGCGAATATGCCCTTGACGCTATCACTCGGGCTGCCCACGCACGCGAAATCATCCGCGCTAGCTTCCTGGCCTCTCAAGAGAACCAGCGTCGTTTGTACAATCAACGGCACCGCTACGTGCACTTGTTACCCGGTTCATTGGTGCTGCTGTGGTCTCCGACTCGTCAAGTCGGCTTGTCGGAAAAACTTCTTTCCCGCTACACAGGTCCATATCGAGTTCTTCGTGAAATTACTCCTGTGACATACGAAATTGACACTGCTGCCTCATTGCCTTCAACTGCCCCGCAGACCATTGATATTGTTCATGTGGCACGCTTAAAGCCTTGCCATTCTCCCACTGACGTCGACATCGATATGCGCCGAGACGGCGCTTCTGCCGCTGGAGATCATGCTACATGAATGTTGACATTTTGTGGGACGATGTGCGTGTGTGCCTGACGAAGAGGATGAAGGGTGGTCTCCGCTCGATCGCTGGTGAACCGGTCACGCCACTACTGCTGGTTTTAAACACATCTGATCCACAGCCTCGTCGATACGGCGTCGCGTCTTATCCGCGATAATATAGAGCGAGGAACTGAAGCATATATGTACAACCACCCATTCGCAAACGCCGCCGGGACGAAATTGGCCAAAAGCTACTAATCATGGTATCCTTTACATTCGTTTTCATATTGCTTCTGCTGGTGTGTGTGGTGGTAATAGTGGCGGTAGCCATAGTTTGACCCCAGTAATATCGAAGTCGTTTATACGAGTGAGTAAGGTAGCCAGGTCCCTGCTATATGCTGCTGTGCATGCCGAATTTTCACGTGTTCAGCTGTCACTACCAGCAGAGTTCAGCTGACCCGCGAAATAATCGAGGCTGAAATTATTGACAGCCTGGCAGATAACTGTATTTATAAACATTCGATTGCCCTTGTGTGTAAGGAGTTAGCTTATCACCGCATGTGAATTTGCCAATTGCGTGTGATCACAGTAATTGAAAAGTGATATATATATATATATATATATATATATATATATATATATATAGATATATATATATATATATATATATATATATATATATATATATATATATATATATATATATAGGTTTCCTTTTTTGAGGAATAAACATTGTTGCACGTTAGTGCCTGTTTCGTCTTTCTCTCTTCATGCTTTTTGTGCGAACTGCAGTATACGAGCGAGCTTCACAGTGATCCTGTGTCGGATTTCGCATGTGTTCAGCCGCTGTCCCGTAGAGAACTGTCGAGCACTGGTGGTGTTGATAACGTAGCACGGTTCTTTTCCCTGAAACTCTCCTCTTCAAATGCTCTTTGGATGCGTGCCGAACTTTAAGGACCATAGGCGTGCACACGGGGAGGGGGCGCCTCCTTTTGGTTACCTAAGAGAAGGGGGCTGCAGAATGAGCTCTATAGTGCACTAGAAACGAAAGTTGAGCTAGTTGATGGTTCAGGCTTGGATGTAAGAACAGTGCGAAAATGCAACAAAAAGCAGCGCAGTCGCCATGCTGTGCCATGCAACTATTTCCTCGGCCTGATGTATGCGCGTATTCATTCAAATAAATTTTAGTTTAGAGTTCAGCGCCATGTCATCCCTTCTTCCACCTTTGTCTATTTTCGTGTTCGTTTTACATCCAAGCAGCTCCATACATTGACTTAGCCCCCCCCCCCCCCACCTCTGAAGGGGGACCTTGCGCACGCCTATGCTACGGACGAATTGAGTATTACCCAGCCGCATAGCTCTGCTCCTCTTCTCTCTACACCGAGCCCCTGCTCCAGTTCTCCCCAAGGATATTGCCATTATTGAAAAAATGAAATAATGAAGTATCTAAACAGTATTCGGCAAATAAATTGCAGTTTAGTGAACATTCATAGATATAAATGTAATCGAAGGCATAAACACCATGGATACTCAAAGTCGACAATTATACAATAGTTAAAATAAGCAGTAGCTACACTCAACCTACTCAAGCTAACTTGAAGTGCGCTAACCCGATGCGGACTGCTAAAACAAGATTTAAAGTAAAACAAGCGCTTCTTTCTAACAAAAGTAGGTTTCTGGACCGCTATTTTAACATTAAGCGTTGGCTTAATTGCCTTTAGTGCCCCTTTATTAACACTTTGTCTTCAATAGTAAAGGTAAAATCAGGTGTCCACGAGGTACTGTGTTAAGGCCAATCACATTCGTAATTTAGGTCAATGAATTAGATAATCAATTGTCATCCTCAATCAGACTTTTTGCCGATGATTGTGTAATTAGGAAGGAAAATACTAACCATATCGATGTGAGCACGCCACGATCTGACATTCACCGAATAACCCACTGGCGCTATCAATGGGAAATGGAAATAAATGCTTTCGGAGTGAAGTACGTTCAATTTATAAGAACTACGAAACCTGAGTGACATTCTTACATGATTAACAATATACCAGTGAAAAATGTTCACACAATAAAATAGGCGTTTATCATGCACACAACCTCTCATAGAATACTCACGTTGACGCAATAGCCAGTAAGGCTTTAAGGGCTCTAGAATTCATTAAACGAAATTCGCACTCTGCTAACCAGCTCACCAAACTTCTTGCATACACAACTTTAGTTCGCTCGAAAATGGAATGCGCCGCCCTTATTTTTCGTACCAACTAGCAACACCTTATTCATAATCTTGAGGTCATTCAAAAAAAAAGCAGCCCGCTTTAGCACAGGAAAATATTCCCGGGTATATAGCATAACAGCTATTAGAACGTAGTTGAATTTACCTGTTCAAGAAAAACGTCGGCTCATTGCACTGCTGTCTCAATTCCACAGGCTTTACTTCAGTGATTTATCCTTCTTACATTCACAGATTAAACCAGCTCATTGCATTTTTCCACACCTGGAACATGCTTACAAAATGCAACCCATGTTCGCCTGTACTAACCCTATTTTTGACTCACCATTGTTTCTTGTGATTTATCGTTACAATAAACTGCCAAGTGATGTTGCAATGGGGTGCAATCACGGCACATATGTCAGCAGATTAAAGCAGATGTCGAATGTCGAAGTGTAATACTTTGTAGCTTTTTTATTGCTTAGTCTAACGCCAATATTACCTGATTTATATGCCTTGTTTCATGCCTTGCTGAGTGCTGCATCGCATTACCATATTTTCTGTGATGCGAATTTGTGCTTTTTACTTTTATCTCTTTCGCATGTTCTGTGTAAACATTTCTTTCGTAGACATAACCCTGCGATATTGTAAGTATCAACCCCCCCTCGTATACAATGACCACATGGGCCCTTAGTGTGTATGAATAAATGAATGAATGAATAAATAAATCCACTCAAGTTTACAGCGTATTTGGGGCCTGCAGCATTGCAGAATGACTTGAGCTTGAATGACTAGCTCAAGAGTTAGTTGCAGTGGTGCTTGCTAATAATCACAATGTAGAGAGAAAAAACACAAAGAACCCAGACAAACTCTGTGTCCTCAAGCAGCTGTGTTATGTGGTTCTGTGCGGCAATTGTGTCATTTCTCGCATTACGATTATTAGAACAGCGTTATGACTGGTATGCCGCAAGATCTTCTCACCTGGCTTTACCGCAGCCTAAGTTTCGTGATCAGCTTCATGTATGCACGCACACGTTTCGGTGAACAGACATCAACTCACCCAACATTTTACCGTGGTGTCCGTGTATGCAACAAGACAAAATTTGTGTTAGCCCTTGTGTAGCGAACTTCGAAGTAAATTAGAAGAGTGGCGGTTTGGGCTAGTTGTTATGGACATGAAGATAGTTATAGCGCGAGAACAGAGTGACAACTCCTTCTTGTCCCTTTGTCGTTGTTCTGTTCTCGCGCTATAATTATCGTCTGAAGAATGAAATATTGACCATACCGACATAATTCAGCAAAAGCCATCAATGGAAGCTTACCAGTCTTCTTCAGCCACTTGGAAATTCGCGCCAAATTTCATCAAATTCCATCCAGCTGTTCCTTCGTCAGCCATAATCGTATACGTCCCCACATACGAACTGTGCAGCCGCCTACTTTCTACAACGCAACAGTGCTGGCGCGGATGAAGTTGTGTAACGGACAGGGTGACGTGTCCCTGGGCAGACCCGAATCTATATGCCAAAGCCATGGCGCAGGATAGCGCGGCATTGTACAGCGCATACGTGTCATGGCCTTAAATGTAGACGCCTCACGTACCAGGTGGTGATCTAACTTCATCAGACTGCGTAGTATTCCAAAAGGTGGTCATGGTCACCATTATAAAGTTGGATGACATTTAGTTTAAGCGACTAAAATGGGTTCTTGGACTAGCTGGTGCATGGTCGAATAAATATTGACGGTATAAATGAACGAAGAAAAGATAATATGTCGGGTTTAACGTCACAAAAGCACCATATGATTATGAGAGACATCTTAGTGGAGGACTCCGGAAATTTAGACCACCTGGGGTTCTTTAACGTGCACCGAAATCTGAGCACATGGGCCTACAACATTTCCACCTCCTTTGGAAATGCAGCCGCCGCAGCCGGGAGTCGATCCCACGACTTGCGGGTCAGCAGCCTAGTACTTTAGCCACTAGACCAACGCGGCGGAGCGAACGAGGACAAGAAACGATAGTACTGACGCCGACTAACAACGGATTTGTTGGAACTAACCTTGCATCCCAGGTGACTTCAAACGCGAGTCACATGGGTAATCACCGTTACCGACTGACAGGCGTTCTTCAGTTATGAAGACTGGTCTAAGAAGTTTAATTTGTGGTTATATATTGCTGCGCGTCAGTGTGTCATCTATCATTGTTTATAGCAGCAAATTGCACTTTTACACAACTCTTGATAATTTGAGGTTGTATGACAATTTGTAACAGTGATTACACATGTGACATGCACATGGGCTCAAAGTTACCTAAGCTGCAAAGTTATTTCCAACATATCCGTTGTTAGTTGGCGCCAGTCCTGTCGTTTCTTGTGCTCGTTACTTTGTGCCTCCAATATTTCTCCGACAACGCACGAACTACCCGCAGAACGCATTAAATGTATATTCCTCACGAATCGAGAACATCCAGTGTTCGTCAAGCGTACTTCGAGGTTACCACCCCATCGCAAGAAAATAACACACGTGACCATGCGATTAGGTCACGAAGTCGTATAACAAGTCACTTTAATGCAAATTGAAATAGCGCGGACTCAATGAATTCTAACATCGAGCCACACCATGCTCTCACACTCAATGCCAGTAAGGAGACAGATGCGTCTGCCACTTCATCAGTCAATCTTCCTCAGCATTGTGCTTGGTGCTCATGTGATTCACGAGCGACACGCGCCTCGAGAACGCCTTGTGGCACACGTTGCACTGATGGGGCTTCTCGCCAGAGTGCTTGGCGAGATGGACGCGTAGTTGGTACTTTTGAATGAAGTCGGTTGAGCACAGGTGACACACGTACGGCCTCTTCGCCGAGTGGTTGCGCACGTGACTGTCGAACTTTTTGCCCGAGACGAACTTCATGCCGCACATGAGGCACTCGTAGGGAGCCTTGCGCTTGTGGCCCGCCGTGTGCGTCGTCATCGCGAACCTGGTGCCGAACGTGGCCGGACACAGCGAGCAAGAGTAGGGCCTCTCTCCGGTGTGGCGGCGCCTGTGGTTCGCCAGGACGGCGTTGCGAGTGAACCTCTGGCCGCACACGTCGCACTCGAACGGCCGCTCGCCGGTGTGCATTCGCTTGTGGCGCTTCATGTTCTCCTTACGAACGAACTTGTGGCCGCACTCCGAGCACGTGTACCGTTTCTCTCCGTTGTGCGTGAGCTGGTGTCTTTTCATGGCTCTCTTGCTGCGCAACATCTTTTTGCAAAAGCCGCACTGGTGTTCTTCAGCCTTGGAATCCTCGCCACTCGACTGCACTTTCTTGGCTTTCTTCAGATGGGATGATCTGCATAACGAAAATGTCAGAGGCTTTTTGTGGCACAAATAAAAAAAAGTCACAGCTTTGACGCAAAGGTGAAGCAATGAACGCGATACCAACAAATTATAAGGTCACGCTCGGAATGAAAGCAGATAGAAACGTGCCCCGCGTTTCTCGCGCACGAATTACGCACGAAACGTATTCACAAGTACGGATGCAAGCGAATAAGCGTCTCATTTATTACTTCGCCGAGTCTAAAAAGCGCGCGTTTTTCGCGAAGGGAAACTGCAATGATTGCCGTGACATTTTTGCGCCCGGTAACTACAGCAGAATTGTTCCACGTAAAGCCCGAGGCTAGCCAAGGCGTACGATCCTCTCCTCCTCACCACCGCGAGATTAGGGGTGCGTTCCAATATTCACCATAGACGGCTAAATACACAGCTAGAAAGGCGGCAATCTTAGGTCTCATTCCAATTCTCACGTACCCGGCAACATAGACAGCTCCGAGAAGACCGAATCGTAGGCAAACACTATGCAGGCTACTTTGCTGTCTAAACAAGATGACAGCTCAGCGAATCACTCAGGTAGATCAGATCTCACCGGAATGGTCGTCTGCACCGAAGCAGACGCTTCCGCAGAGGCTCAATGTGCCTAAAGCTTATTTTTCAAAGATTTTACACGAAATGAGGCCGAAAATAGAACTTTTACGCTTGTTTATTTTGACTTTTTCTTTTCGACACGAGGTGGCGCATTGTCGCGTAAAAGCAATTCAGACGTGTTCCTATTCCCGGACAGCATGGGCTTGGTGCTGCCTTCTAAGCAGTCTGCGCAGAATGTCTACGTACTGTCTAAGAATTGGAACACAGCCAAGGGCGCGCGAGGGAGCGTTGCTCCCCTTCTCTAAGCCGGGAAAAGTACGCGTAGGAGATTAGAGCGGGCGCCTCTGTGCGATGTGGCGATGGGCGCTCATGGCGCCATCTTTTCGGTAATGCCGAAAGCGCAGCAGCGAAAAGTGGTAGATATAAAAAGCTTGCCGTTTGAATGGTAAAGAACGTTCACCGGGGTGGTCAAGTTGTTAACGCCTCACTTTCACTACGCAGATGTCCCACGTTCGATTGCGCGCATTCGAGTGCTTTCTTTCTTGCGTTTTCACACACACACACACACACACACACACACACACACACACACACACACACACACACACACACACACACACACACACACACACACACACACACACACACACATATATATATATATATATATATATATATATATATATATATATATATATATATATATATATATATATATATATATATATACGCGTATGTGCCAGTGGCGGCGACAACGAAGCAGCGAGAGTGTCCTTGGCCGAGGGCAGAGACGAAGAAGACGTTGCAGTCTTTGTTCTGTGATCGATAAAGCGTATTTGTTTGATGTGCTTTTTGTGCTCGTCGATTCCCTGTCGTCACACTGGTGGAGGTGCTGGGTAGTCTTCATGCTTGGCGCCCCTTCACGGACCCGACATTCGAACCTGGAATCACTAATACGCGTCGACACCCCAGTCCACCGTTTCAGTCGCCGTATGCTAGGCCTGGCTCCCGAGCTCAATACTTTGCGAAAAACTGCCAGCAATCACTTGCCTCCTTCAGCCACCATGGCCACTGAAGCTCCAGTTCACATGACACTACAGAATCCTATAACTCCTGATTGCTTTCATGGTAAGACTTATGAAGGCGCCCAAGATTTGCTGGACCAGTTTGAACGCTGTGCAAAGTACAACCAGTGGGCAACACCAGAACACAAGCTCGCGAATGTTTAGTTCTACCTGAAAGGCAACGCCCAGACGTGGTACATCAACAGGGAAAGAAGCTTGGCTATACTTCCGCAACCAGCGTGTTGACACCTTTACTAGTCTCGACAGAAAGGAGAATGCGCAAAGTCTCTGGGAAGCTCACCTATTCAAAAACCAAATGAGAGCATTGCTATGTTCGCTGAGGGCATGATCCGTTTTTTTCGGCAGGGCAGATCCCCAGAAGCCGGAAGACAGGAAGCTGCGGTATCTAATGCGAGGCGTGAAGAAGCAACTTTTTGTTGGGCTTGTGAGAAATCCACCAACCACAGTAGCTATGAGTTCACGAAAGAAGCCACAGCTATTGAAAGGGCCCTACAGCAATGGTACCGCCAGCAGACCCCGGTCAACTTTCGAGCGATGAGTTTGGTTACGGCTGCGGCGAGCCTTTTAGACAACGACAGGCCTCTGCGGGAAGTCTTCCGGGAGATTTTGAGGGAAGATCTTCGCCAGCTTGGTTTCATTCCAGCAACCGAACCGACGCCGGCATTGTCCTTTGTCGCCGATGTTGTCCGGGATGAGGTCTGTCAGGCTTTCTCTTCGTCCGCCTATGGTGATGTGCGACGACATCTTACTTATGCTCATGCAGTACGATGCCCCGTTGTCGCGCCTTCAGCTCGGTGGACTCCAATGACTGAACCACCACCTACCCTGCAAACACAGCCGCTCTCAGCGCCGACGACTTTCCCAACCTCGTCAATTTTTCCGACAAGACGAATGCCATATAGCCTATATGCGAGTCCCACAACATAGCCCAGTAGTGAGTCCCCACTTACCCACTAGCGTCGAAAAACTGATTTGTGGCATACCGCTGACCGTCGACTGGTATGTTTTCGTTGTGGCGAAGCTGGGCACGTCTACCGAGTTTGCAGTTATCGCGATGCTCAGTATTCAAGATTTCCTCGCTACTCTGATTACGCTACGCTACGTACGACGATCGACGCATGTACAATGACGCCCCTGTGAACAAACTGCCGCAGAATACAGTAATGCCCGGATTACGTTCTTTATCTTCAGCGCGGGTCAGTTCCCCTAATCGTCGTAGTTTTGCCGACGTCACCAGGGGCACGTCCCCTTGCCCGCGATGGGGAAACTAGACGCAGCGGCCTCGGGGGGTAGGGTTAACAATAATTGAAATTCCGAACAGCCTTCATTGCAGACAAATGACAGCTCGAAGCCACCGATGGCGAAGAAGACGACAGCAACGACTAATCCGACGAATGAGACAACTGCCGACGTAACCTACGTTATCAGCGCTGACCTCGTCGTTCACATTGACAGCCACAGAGTGACGGCTCTTGTGGACACCGGCTCCCACTTTTCTATAATTAAGCCTACAGCTAGCCAGATGACTAAGGCAGGTGAAGATGCCATGGCATGGACCAAATATAAGAACTGCAGGAGGTCAGTTGATGACACCGGTTGGAAAGTGCACGGCCCGACTCTTCATCGCTGGTTCCACCGTTGTCGCCACCCTCGTCATTCTTCACGAGTGCTGTAAACAGCTCATATTGGGAACAGATTTCTTGCGCGAATACGGGGCTGTGATTGACTTCCGCGACAGAAGCGTGACGTTTGCTATAAGCTCAGACACTGCTACTGATGAGGAACACCAGCCACCTCACTTCCGTATGGCCGATGGCGACGTCACACTGCCGCCACGAAGTTGCTCTCTCGTATCCATGCAATGCGACATCTTACAAAATGGTGCTGGCATCGCTGAACACATCAAGGAGCTCACATTTACTAGCGGCATTTCTATTGCCAGGGCTGTCGTCACTGTTATTGACGGATGCACTGAACTCTTGTTTAAAAATTTTATCAGAGAACGCCAACACGTAGTCAAAGGCACGGTCATTGCCTGTTTCAACGAACTCGATCAAATAGAAGATTGTCATTTAGTGGAGGAAGCAGCAGCGTCTACTATCACTACACCGAAATTTGTCGACGTTAGTCCAACGTTATCTCCCATTGAGCGAAACTGCCTTCTCACGCTGATCAAGAAGTTCCACGGCTGCTTGTCATCCACATCAAGAGTTCATCAAACGGAACTGACGAAACACCGCATCATCACGGATTCCGTCGCCAGACCCATCCCGCAAAATCCTTATCGCATCGCCACAAAAGAGCGTGAAGCAATTCAAAAAAGGTAAAAACGATACTGGAAGATGGTGTTATTCGGCGATCTAACAGTCCTTGGGCATCACCAGTAACACTCGTAAAAAAAAAGAAAAGGACGGCAGCTTGTGTTTCTGCGTCGACTGCTGGGAGCTATATCAGATCACAAAGAAAGACGTCTATATTCTGCCGCGTATTGATGATTCATTGGATAGACTACAAAACGCACGCTACTTTTCGTTCAGGGACTTGAAAAGCGGCTACTGGGAAATTGAAGTGGATGAGAGAGATCGTGAGAGGCCCGACGTGGCGAACTTCCCGACGCCTTCAGACAAAAAATCAGTGCGACGTTTTTTGGGACTCTGTGCCTATTATCGGCAGTTTATTGCAATTTTTCGCGCATTCCATAACCATTGACACAGCTTACTCGGGAAAATATCCCCTTCACCTGGAGCGAAGATCAGCAGCAGGCATTTCACGCGCTTCGTCAGCGCATGTAAACACCGCCCGTGCTCGCCAACTCCGATGAAGATGCGCACACAATACTGCATACAGACGCAAATAGTGTGGGTCGTGGAGCAGTGCTAGCTCTTACGGTCGAAGGACAACAAGGAAAAAGTGATCGCCTACGCCAGTAGGACGCTGTCCCGGTCAGAAGCTAACCATACTATGACGGAGAAAGAATGTCTTGCAATGTTGGCGCAGTCCTGAAGCTTTGTCCTTATTTGTACGGCCGCCCATACACCATTATCAGTGATCACCACTAGCTTTGTTGGTTAATCAAATTGAAAGATCCATCTGGCCGTCTTGCACGCTGAATTCTTTGACTCCAATCGACTTCACTGTTACCTACAAGTCGGGAAAACGACACACCGATGCCGATTGTTGTTCTTGATCTTGCGTTGAGACGGCATCGCCGGATGATGACGACGACACGGCCTTTTTGGGAATTGTGGACACTGCCGCCGTTTCTCAACAGCAGCGTGACGACCCTGTACTAAAACCACTCATAAATTACCTACAAGGGCGAACGAATAGCGTGCCGAAGTTGTTTTCGAGAGGGCTGCCGTCGCACTGCTAGCGGAATGACGTTCTTTATAAGAAGAACTTTTCATTCACCAGCAGCAGCTACTTGCTCGTCGTTTCTTCTTAGCTTCACCATGAGGTACTGCAAGCCTGCCACGACGAACCTACCGGTGGTCACTTGGGTTACGCCAGAACATTGGCGAAGATAAGGCAAAACTATTACTGGCCAAGACTTGCCGGAGATTTCAAAACTTACGTGCAGGCATGTCTAGATTGCCAGTGTCGCAAGCCACCATCCATCAAACCAGCCGGCCTGCTGAAGCCTGTCCGAGTGCGGGCGATACCGTTCACACAAATCGGCATGGATTTTGTGGGCCCCTTCCCGAAGTCTGCCCCTGGAAACAGGTGGATAATGGTCGCCACAAATTACCTAACCCGATACGCAGAGACAGGCGCTCTGCCACGTGCAACGGCAGCTGAAGCGGCAATTTTTCATCGAAGCCATCGTTTTAACACACGGTGCTCCCGCAATTGCCATCGCCGACATAGGTACTGCGTTCATAGTCGAGCTTTTGGACACTGTTTTCCGAGTAATTAGTACAGCTCACAGGAAGACAACGGCGTATTATCCCCAGACCAACGGGCTCACCGAACGTCTCAACAAGACACTGGCTGACATGATAAGCATGTACGTAGATGTAGAGCACAAGAACTGGGACGACATATTGCCCTACTTCGCTTTCGCGTACAGCACGGCTCATCAGGAGACCACTCATAAGACAACCTTCAGTCTCCTTTACGGACGCGAAGTTACGAAAACGTTAGATGCGATGCTCCCTCATGAGAATAATGGCAATGGGGTGGATGCCAAAGAGTTTACCCAGCGAGCAGAGGAAGCCAGACAACTTGTCAGGTTGCGAATCACCAAACAACAAGCGGATGACGCCAAACATTACAACCTCCGACACAGAACCATCCTATAAAACGTGGGTGACAAAGTGTGGGTCTGGACACTTATTCGTTAGCGTGGGCTCTCCGAAAAGCTGTTGCGAAGGTACTTTGAACCCTACAAGGTTCTTCGACGCATCAGTGACGTCTACTACGAGGTTGCTCCGGACGGCGTTCAGTGTTCGAAGCGCCGCAGACACTCACCAGAGATTGCCCACGTGCTTCTAATGAAGCCTTACTTTCAGTGACTAACTGTGCAGTTTTGGTTTTGCCTTGCTTCTCGAACGTTTAACATCGGGGCGACGTTTTTTTTAAAAACGGGAATAATGACGCGCCTATGTGCCAGTGGCGGCGACAACGAACATGTGTCCTTGGCCGAGGGCAAAGACGAAGAAGACGTTGCAGTCTTTTTACTGTGATAGATAACACGTATTTGTTCGAGGTGCTTTGTGTGCTCATCGATCCCGCGTCGTCACATTATACGGTAGTGCATGACATCCACGCCGACGCCGGCGGCAAAATCCAGCCGAGAGTGTCCATATATTGCTATCAAAATAAAAGCACAGCATATTACGTGAATGGTAAACACAAAAATTGCAATAAGTGCATTAGGTGTTTACTTTCACATAACGCTGCGTGAAAATAAATAAACAAATACATTTTAATATTGTGACAAAACAGGTGTGACAGTGCGTATACTATACAGAAGAGCGTTAAAAAGTGCAAGAATGCAACGGGCTTTCGACAAGAGTAACAGGAGCGTCATCGATGTACACCTGTAGATATTATTGAATAGATTTATGGGGCGCTATTGCAGCGGTCGAGCGCTTATGTTCGCGACCGCAGAAAAGAAGGTCACGGAATCGAATCCCCGCCTCATCGGCCGCATTGCGATGGAGATACAGTATTGAAGGCCCCTGTGCTCAGATTCAGTTGGACATTGGACAACTCTGAGTGGTCAAAATTTGCGGATCTTTTCGGTGAGGTATCTCACATAATGATGTCGTGGTTTGGGGATGTAAAACCTGAACAGAGGTTATTGTTGCTATTATTAGTTGCGAAGTATAGTGCTTGAGCGATAAGTACAGCGAAAGTTTACCTAAGCGTTTTAATAGCGCTGTCAGGGACGTAATAGTTATTCCCCCATGCTACATCATCGGAGTTTTCATATACCTTTCCTTTAGGGCGTCCTAGCCCCGCCGCGGTGGTCTAGTGGCTAAGGTACTCGGCTGCTGACCCGCAGATCGCGGGATCGAATCCCGGCTGCGGCGGCTGCATTTCCGATGGAGGCGGAAATGTTGCAGGCCCGTGTGCTCAAATTTGGGCGCACGTTAAAGAACCCCAGGTGGTCAAAATTTCCGGAGCCCTCCACTACGGCGTCTCTCATAATCATATGGTGGTTTTGGGACGTTAAACCCCACATATCAATCAATTATAGGGCGTCCTATATATTCATAGTGTGGCTTTGGCACGTAGAGCCGCAGATGCTATGGTTCGTTGCTAAGACTTTATTTGCTGCAACGATCCTCGTCAATTCTGTGTGGGCTGTGTGTAGTTTTTGCGCTGATCTGAATAATAATAAAAAAATGGCAGATGCCACGTATAAAGGAGATCGCTGATATGCGAAGCCCAAGTGAGGAAGGCTGATGTGTCACTTTAAATTTCGCACAACAGTACAAGGCGGAGGTAAATTATGCCGTACGTGACTTTCATGTCATGATTATCACGTTTGGAAGCGTCACTTATCTTAGTCATCTCTTCACTTCACCTGATACCAAATTTGGTACATGTGCAGCGAGCGAAACGGCCATGAGCACGCTATCAGCGTAGCATGTAGTCATGTTTTACATGGCACGAATATGATGATTATCATGTTTGGTCTTGTCACATACCTTCGTCGTCCATTCACGTCCCGTAATATAAACTTGGCATAAGTGAAGCTAGCGAAACGGTGGCGAGCGCATGTAACGTGGACGCGCGCGCACGCTGGACGCATGGACGCTACGCTAGCAAAACGCGAGCACTTTACCTGGCGCTAGGCGCGACCAGCGTCTGTCGTTGAGGCCCGGCGGCAACCGTCGCGAAATGCGACATCCTGCAGTTTGCGCCGACGACGTTACCTGAACAACACCGCGTCTGCTTAGCTTCGTGACGGAAATACGCCGGGCGCGCTGAAACGCGCACGCGTCAAAGTAACGCAGCGCGACGCGCGCCTGCGAGTATATGCCAGGCAGATCGGCGCCTGGCGTGGCATCGCCGTCGTGATGCGACGAAACGAACGCCGGCGCGCACGCACGCCTGCTCACGTCGAAGTGTGTTGGCGCCTTGAGTGTGGCATGTAGTCATGTTCTTACTGACATGCATCTCATGATTTGATGTTTGCACCAGTCAAATACTTCGCCATCCATTCACGTGACGTAATACCAAATTTGGCATGTGGGAAGCTAGCGAAACGGCCGCGAGTTCATCATGACTGTGGCTGTGGTCATGTTGTTACATGATAAGATGTCATGATTTTCTTGTTTGGACGTGTCATTTACATATGTCATCTGTTCTCGTCACGTAATATCGAATTTGGTACATGTGACGCTTGTGAAATGGCCACGAGCGCATCATAAGTTTGGCATGTAGTCATGTTGTTACATGACACGCGTCACATGATTATCACGTTGGCACCAGTCACATACCGTCGTCATTCATTCACGCCACGTAACACCCAATGTAGTAAATGTGAAGCTGTAGCGAGACGGCTGCGAGTGCCTCATGAGCATGGCATGTCGTCATGCTCTAACATGACACGCACCTCATGATTATCATGTTTGCACCAGTCACACACCTTCATCATCTATTCACGTCCCGTAAACACCAAATTTGGCATATGTAAAGTTAGCGAAACGACTGCGAGCATACCATGAGCGTGTCGCATTGTCATGACTGACATGCATACCTGTCATGATTTCCACGTTAGGGTTTGTCAGTTGTTCTCGTCATGCAGTCATGTAATACCATGCCAATTTTGCAACATGTCACGTGAACAAAATCACCGCAAGAGCAGCATGACCATAAATTGTAAAGAATGACATTCATGACATACATGCAATGATAGTCATAATATGACCAGTCAAATACGCTCGCCATACGCTCATGTTATGCCATACCAAATTTGGTAGTGACACCATTAACGAAACGGCCGAGTGAGCTAAAAGTCGTAGGCGGCTAGATAGATAGATAGATACGCTTTAAGTCGTTGAAGTTCGCTAAGAAATGCTTCGCATTTAATACTTACTAGCCCAATCTTACACTTTGCCTCAGTAAATCTCACTCCATTAAGCATTCAAGAAGGGCTCGAATGGGTTAGTTGTACGCACACACAGGTTCCTTTTCTAGTGGGGCGGTTGAAGTGAGGTGTCCATCATGAAATGATTTATAAAAGGGATTCGAAATGGAACTGTTTAAACTACTTGATTCTACTCTTCCAAGGCAAAGCTGAAGCAACCACCCAAGTTTTTGGCAAAGTGTTCTCCAGGCAAGAATAACCAACATCTCCCTTGATTTATTTACACGGCACGCTCGGTGCCTATGATGCCCCACCTTTTAGTGCCGCGGGATTCACTCGGGTCTTTTGAAGCTTCAGCACGACACGCTTCCGGCCCTTCACAGTTGTTGCTGCTGCTGCTGCTGCTGCCGGTATCTATAGTATCCTCTTCCTGCGCCATACTCATCCTGGGTATCAAAGCAGAAAGACAGTCGGTCAAGACAGTGTGCGCTATGAGTCAATAGGCAAGCCAACTACTGATGCAGTCATGCAAAAATTTTCTTGAAAGCTAGTTTGCGCACGCCCAACGCACTTGATTGGAAGATACTATTGATAAAATGTAGCTGCATGGACAATTTGTCGAAGTGAAGTGGACGAGTTTAGTAAGTTCACAGTTAATAATCAAATAGGCCGTAAACAAAGACAGAAAGAAAGGGGAATCAGTTACGCGACATTATGCGTGTAGCACAACACTAGCCGCCACAATGGTTGCGGTACTCGGCTGCTGACCCACAAGTCGCGAGTAGAATACCAGCAGCGCTGGTCTCATTTTGATGAAGCCGAAATTCTAGAGAGGCACATATGCTTCGATTTTTATGCCCATTACAAGAGAGGTGTAGTTTGGCGCGCGCAACCGGCTAGCGTACGCAACGCGCTAGAGGAAGCAAGAATGCGCATGCGCTTAATCTAAGTGAGACGCGTGCTTTTGCGCACGCAGGTGATGCGCTTGCTAGATGTAGGCGCTTACGTTGCACCAGCGATGGCCGTTGCGTATCTTAGCGGCGGCTCTCACGAGATATCGAACAGCCGAGACCAAAACAAGATGGCTGCGACCGACAACGCTTCGGTGGTCGTGACAGCGAAAAAAATCCGTGTGATTTGCGGGGCATTTGGAACTTAAATCAGTAACAAATAAGTAACCTGATGTCAATAGGTGAACAGGTAAAGTGCATTGGAGTCGCTGCTAAGCTGGAGGGCAACGTTGTACTACTGGACCACGTCATTTACGGAGAAGCAGGAACCCGACTCCGACGTGAAGCACCGCGACGGATTTCTGGGTTGTGTGCGAGGCGTCGTGTGGGTGATCCCTTTGAAACGTGGTGGTTCCTGTGTGTGTCTAACCAAAAGAAAAAATGTTTGACTGATCGTCTGTAAAAGCATAGCACTGAAGGTGAGTCAAATAAAGGTTAGTTATGGTCATGCAATTAGCGTGCATGTAGATGGACGTCCGTTTTCTACGAAGCTAAAGAGATTTTTCGAGCACACGGTTCATTCTGAAAGCAGCTATCACGACGTGAAGAATGACACGTGAAGACACCGTGTCAAATTAAAGGTTCAATTGGCAGTGAACGATTGTCTTCGCCGTCTTTGTCCCTCATGCTGCTAGTTCACCTAGCATCAGCACCCAAAACCACTACTCGTCCTTGGAAATGATCGCCTTGTCTTATGCCCTGTCCTGTGTGTTGCGTTGACGAACATCGGTTAATGCAGCTTCTTGCTTCTCCACGAGCTGGCGAAAAGCAACACTCAAAGGCAGGCGTGTCGACGATCAGGAGCAGTACACGTTTATGATGTTGCGCATGGTAAACTAATCCTGTATGACACAGTCTTAACGCAGTGTTCGCAACGCGCAGCTTTGCGTACATAATAATAATAATAATAATAATAATAATAATAATAATAATAATAATAATAATAATAATAATAATAATAATAATAATAATAATAATAATAATAATAATAATAATAATAATAATAATAATAATAATAATAATAATAATAATAATAATAATAATAATAATAATAATAATAATAATAATAATAATAATAATAATAATAGTAATAATAATCAGCAGCCCGCCTACGCTCTCTATACAGGGCAAAGATCCCTCTTATGATCCGCCAATCAATCCAGTCTAGTGCTTTCTTCTGCAAGTTATTCCTGCAAACTTTCTAATCTTATCGGTCCACCTAGCTTTGCCACCCCTTCGTTTGTTTGCCTTCTCTGAAAATTGTCTGATGGCCTTCATGTATACGTTCAAACGTTGCATTTTGCAGTGAGGCCGGGATGACAAAGTGATTACCCTGTGGAAAGACGCCGCTGGAGAGATCTCCCTGATGGTTTTAGTACTTAATGTGATATGCAAGCTGGTCTCGACGAGGCCAGCTCTGGGTGCAGTACTTAACGAGCCGGATGCATTCTCCGTCTAGTTCTGGGTGCCTGCGGGCATCGTCTGCAGTACTCAGCTTCGTGTCAGTGACAATTGCAATTTGCAATTCTACAAACTCCTCTACCACATTCACCGGGCTGATGGATAGTTTCTCGGCTGGAGCCCTTCAAAGTGTATCGGCCGTGGATAGCTGTTTGCCCGGCATGTAGACCAGGTTGAATTGGTAGCGAAGAGGTTTAATGTGGAACATCTGAATACCCAAGGGCATCGTGTGCAGTTGAGCGTTTTTAGGTCACGTCACGAGCGGCTGGTGATCGGTTTCCACTGTGCAGTTGAGGCCCCGCACGCACTGGTCGAAACAGTGCACTGCTCATGGTACCGCAAACGCTTCTCTTTCTCTTTGAATGTAGCGTTTCTCTCAGCGTCACTTAGTGATCGTGATGCGAACCCTACCGCGTGTAGTTCTCCCGGAGGTTGTTCATGCAGAAAGAAGAGTTCCCAATTGAAATGAGCTTGCGTCACATGGTACGATGGTATTGCGACCGGAATGATACTTCGCAAAGCAAAGGTCCGACGTGAGAATTGCCGTGATCCGATTAAAATCGGTCTATGGAAGCGGTCTCATGCACTCCCTTGTATTCCGCTCGCCTAGCAAGACGTGGATAGAGGCGGTTGCCCATGCAAGGTTGGGAAGGAAGCGACTAATGCGATCAGCCATGCCCAGGAGGCGTCTAACACTAGCAACGTTCTGCGTGGCTCTTAGTTGTGTAGGGTTTCAAGTTTGCTGTGGCTCGGCGAGATACTGTTTACGTTGATGAAAACACCCATAATTAAAAAAAACTATACCCTGTCTTGACTGAAGGAACACCTCTTGTTCATGTTTACTCCGGCTCTCCTCAGACGTTCGAAAACATCCACAAGTTAGTTAGTTGCGCTTAAGTAATGGTCGTTTCCGAAAGGCAGGATGTGGTCTATCATGCTGACAGGTTAGGTTGTCTCCCTAGAATGCGAGCAATTTCTCGTTGAAACTACTGAGGGGTTGAGTTCACGCATAAAGGTAGACGACAGTACCAGTAGCGTTCGAACACCATGATGAATGTGGTGTACCCTTGGCATTCTTGGAAAAATCCACTTGTTGAAGTCCTGTTGTCCCTTCTAGTTTTGAGAACACATTTGTGTCTCTGCACACAAAGTTGCCTGAGAACCCTTGCAACCGTTGGAGGCAGAACTGCCTTATGGAACTTCAAGTACATGCATATTCGGATGCCCCTTGATGCTTTCGGTAGACAGGCGAGTCCGCCACACCGCAGCGTTGCCTTAGTAATGCGCTTGATGACCTCTTGTTTTAATATGGTAGAGCTTTTGCTTCACTTTGTCGCACAGAGGAATCGCAGTTCTACGAGGTACACTGAGAGCAGTGGCTTGGCATTTCGCTTGAGAATGCGTTTGAGAGGAAAAGTGTACTCCTTCCCTATGGTACCAAGTCTATCGAAGATGTCCTGGCCAAGAGTGGCGTTGCTTGCAGGGTCAGTTGACTTGTCAGGTTGCCATGTGGCGTCGATGAATTTCACGACTACCAAGGTGAGTATAGCAGGGTAGCCTAGCAGAAGCGTTGACTGCGAAGACATGACATACACTGATTGTGCGCAGGTGTGACTTTTCCACTCCAACGTAGTTTTTAATTGGCCAGCCACAATTTAAGGATAATTTCCTGTACCTGTGAGATGACAGTCTGGTTCGTCTAATTAAGACGGTACACCCGAGAAAGTACTCGCAACGAGAATAACTTCCGCTCCTGAGTCAACCTTGAGCTTTAGTAGGACGCCGTTCACGTGCTCCCAAATGAACTTGGCGTTTGCTTCACAACTGGTCTTGAAAGTATGCGTTCCGTTCAGTCGAGTTCTCTAGTGTGACGGCAGCGCCAGAATACTTAGCTTAGCGGATGAAAAAAGCAACCTTGAGGCGGCGTCGGTGAAAATGGAACGCGGCGCGCGCGTCTAGCGCCTTGCATCTGTCGGCGGATTGTGGACAAGACACATGGGGCATAGAGATTCTCACAATTACACATAGAGGTAAATCTGGCGCTAGTGAGCTGCTTGATGCAAGAAAATGACGGGATACGTGAGCTTTGAACTTGACTCAGACTTGTATACCTCAAAGACGCGTCTGGCTTCAGGTTAAAATAATGGATTTCTTACGAAAAGAGCACGTAATAAGCTATTTATTTTTGTCATTACACAGAAACGTGTTGTATTTAAAACTAGAACCTTCTTCGTTGATGTACAATCTTAAGAAGCTTAGGAACTAACCAACCGCAAAACTTCACAGACAGACGACAAAGCGAGCGTTCTTTCCGCCACGTTTATGTCGTCTGTTTCTTTCCTTGGCCGTTTGGTTGTGCCGTCAAGGTGAGTGTAGTTTGATTTTAGAACATAGCACGCGTGGATGAGATCCGTTTATAAACGTTTCGTTTTAGAGATTCTTTATCTCTTGTCTGTTTCTTTCCTTGGCTGTTTGGTTGTGCCGTCAAGATGAGTGTAGTTTGATTTTAGAACATAGCACGCGTGGATGAGATCCGTTTATAAACGTTTCGTTTTAGAGATGCTTTATTCACGCAGTCGTATTCGCTTTTGAGCCAAACCCTCGCTCAACACCAGCCAACACAAGCCTCGCAGACACATATACCGTTATTCCCAGCGCTCCAACATCGCTCCTTAAGAAATTCGCATAGACGGTGGCGCCACACTTCCCTCTAGGTATTTGTGAGAAACTCCGTGACATGGGAAACTCTGTGACAGTGGGAGGTGCCTACGGCATGTGACTACCGGTGGAGCAAACGCTGCTTGGCTAAGCGAACCGCTTCGAAGTGTCCTTTTTTTGTAGAAATTGCAAACCACTTTCCTCTATATAAACCACTATTCATGCATAGCGTTGGCGAAGACGGCCTTTCTATATATGCTAATGCTCGCCTACGTGACTGTCTTTTCGCAGGCGTCCGCTTCGCTGCGTCCACGGCGAATGACCCTGATGTCTACGTTGCGCGTTCCCGTTTTTCTCTTTCGGCGTCGTCATGCAGTGGTGCATGCAGGGGCAATATGCCGAGTGAGAGGCAAAGATCATGGTCTACGAGAAGCATATAATCTGGGAGTGGTACACGCGTATACCCTAAACAGAGCATTGTACTCCACACCTTACCCCAACCTCTATACGACCGAAACCTAAGCAATAAACTCTATAATCCGACAAGCCACCAAGGCGGTGCTCCGCCTTCCAAAAACCACCAGTAACGAATGCCTCGCAGAGTTAGGTGTGCATAACACTATAAAAGAACTAACCGAAGCGCACGTGCAGGCACAATATCTCCCACTAGCCAGCAGCGATACCGGTAGACATATACTTTCGAAGCTCGAAATTCGCTTCCCCGCTAATCATAATTCCCCAGAGTCACTACCGAAGGAAATTTGCGAAAGATTTTGTATTCGACCACTCCCCGTAACATGCACCCCGACCACAACCTCGAGCGACGGAGAGCTAGATCAGCAACTCTTCATGAAGTGTGCGGCCGGGAACAAGATGCAATCTGGACAGATGCTGCATGCGATCAGCACGGAGCCACTGCAGTGGCTTACAACCCGAACACCGCTGCATTAATAATATAACTACCTCCAGGGACAAGAGTGGAAAAAGGGGAAGAGGTCGACATTGCGCTAGCATTCGGCAGTTTCAATGCTACAAGCATCCCAAACGATTCGCAAACTGCATTGCTAAATTATACTAGGGGCAGAGTTCACCATACTTCCTACTACAAGCTCATCCAGAATCTCCCTTCCTCCCACAGCATTGAGCTCATCTGGGCGCCCGCGCATTCGGGAAACCCTGGCAATGAGGCCACCGGTTCTTTAGCCCGAGGGTCGAGAAACCAGGCCAGGCAAACCTTTCGGTCGGAAACCAGGCACAGGGGGTTCTTGAAGGAGCGTGAGTGCACCTTTGCTGAGATCACTGCGAACGCTCGTGCTGAAAGCCAGATATACCCACCCCCTCAACCTTCCCTTACCACCAAGGAACAGCACATAACGCGTCGTCTTCGAACGCTGACCTTACCAACCCCCTCCTTCTTTTCCCACTACCAACCCACCTCAGCTTCCTGCCCTTTGTGCATTGCACCAAGGGCAAACTTAACTCACGTTTTCCTGGCCTGTCAGTCTTCTCCCGGCGGGCCGGTGCCACTCCGAACCTGGGAGGACTGGGAGTCCTCGCTACGCTCCTGGGACGCGCCAATACAGAAGATTGCCGCCAGCCAGGCTGGCCGCGTCATGAACTTATTAAAAATGAGCGTTTGAGTATGGTGAGGTTGTTCGGAGACCCAGTTGGCCAAGAAGGTCCTAAATTTCGCTGAAATAAAGCTGAAATAAAGTTTTCTTGACTAGACTCAACTCCAGCCTGAAGTCAGAGGTGCGGGAGAGTTCTTGCGATAGTGTGGTGTCCAACAAGCGGGCAATGAATCGGTCTCGAACGATCCGCTGAGCCATAGTTGCATCTTTCGATCATGTTTTGCAACACGGAATAAAAAAAAAAACGTAAACGCTTTTGTCTGCTTGCTGCGTCCTCTTACGAAAACTACAACGTTCACGAACTTCGTTTAGCAGGTGAACAAAATATACGAGGTGAACTTGCTTTTCACAGCGCTGTACGCTCCTTCGGCCGTCTAGTTGAGAGACGCTAGTACACGTCGAGCTTTAACACCCATGCACTAAAAAAGCGTTCGTACCCGAGCCTCGTCGGTAACTTGGTGCATTCCTTTAGCGTATAAGAGGTCGTGGTGCAGGCATAGTCCTAGAACTGTCAAATCCAGCTGGACCACGAACTTGGGTCATTGAAGTCGAAGCTTGGTGGCTGTTGGAGTCCAGGTACCTTAGCGAACGCAGCGTCGGGCTTGACCATCATTACAGAGAGGAAACGGTGGCCTTTTAAGGCACCACGTACGATGCAAAATGCAGCCAGGTGCTAGGCGCTTCAACACAAGCAACTCGGAGCCACGTTGACCGAACGAATCTCCCCACAGCTTTATTCCACTATAGCACATATATAGAATGCATAAAATGGCTTTAAGAACGCATGCTTCACAGCAGCCTCTGCATTTATATCATTAACAGGAGAGTAGGCGGGTGGCATCAGTGTGACTGCAATACCTTTACCGATGCAATGCACTGGAATGAAAGAGGTGCACTTGAGAATGGTCCTGAATGACAGCTAACGTTACCGATCTTGCGTATCGTGCATTCGCTAGTATATGAAGCGCTGTTCACGCGCTCTTACCTCAATCGCCGTTGCAGTGCTGCCCGGTTGTGGACGACTGACCGAGAGAAACAGTGAGATGTCGATGAAGATTGGCTCACTGACTTCGTTTTTTTTTGTTTTGGGACGAAAAATATCTTGGCTCATACCCACAAGGGGGATCGGCCACACTGTACCTCACAACAAAAATTCAAGTGTAATGCTTGTTAAAAGAGAAAGAAATCAGATAAGAACGGGATAATTATAATAAACATTAAAAAAATAATAGGGCAAAAAGATTTTCCCGCATGAAACGCGGATATTTCTTCTTCTTCCTTCCTTACCAAGCGGCACTATCTCTGGGGCACAGTTTGAGTGTGTATTGTTTTTGGGGGGAGCCGCTTATAAGTTAAGCCCGCTTTTAACTTTAGAACATGAGGTGCTACGCCTAAGTCTCGGCGTTCCAAAGTTTGTAGCCAACAATATACTTTATCCCGAAGCAAATATTGCCATCTTTTCAAACTAGGTTTCTAATGTTAGCAGGTAATATGTATTTAAACATATATGCCTCCCCACGCAGACGCTCTCAGTATGTGTTCCTTAATGAGCCTTCCACATTTTTTCAATGTAAGTAATCTAGGATATATAGGCCTCAAACAATTTTCGCGGAGAAGCATTTGGAACCACTAACAGTCCACTACAAGAACCACTAGAAGTTCGTGATATAATTTACGTGATCGTACTCACCCCCACAGCGGTAATGTAGTTTTGATGATACATTTTCAATTAAGAAACGTTAAACTACTACCCACCAGATATTCAAAAGGGTTGTGGGAAGACCACCTCAACAGCGTGCAGATAAATCCAGTAGTAGCCACAAATGCTTCTGTAACTGTCGCTAAGGCCGGAGCGGGAATCTATTCAACGGACCTTAGTAGGTCATTTTCTCTTCTCTCACCAGAGTTCACACCAACAATCCTGGCCGAATTAATGGCAATTATTCTTGCACTACGGGCTCTCCAATCACACATTTCTTCAGTAGTAGCTTCAACAGATTTCTTGTCCGTGTGTACTGTGCTAGTAGCATTTCACACATCGAGCTGCCTCGCTGAACTTTTTTTGTATATGCCAAGTTATGTGCGGAACGTCCGTCTGTATTTGGGTACCAGGCCACACTAAATTAGAAATAAAAAGTGGCGGACAGCCTATAGCAGCAGCTTCTGCTACAGGACCTGTCCTAAATATTCAAAAACCATCCCGCAATATCACCTTCGCACTACTAAGGAACCTTTGTCTGCACGAGCAACAAAATAAATATTCTGTATTAAGTGACACAGGTTTCAAGCATCCTAGATATCCGTGGAATAGCTCATGGTGTAGCACAAGAAAATTGCAGGTTACCTTAACAAAATGGCGATGCAGAGTATACCGTCAATAAATTTTTACTTACACAGGAATCGATTAATTCCTTTCCCCCAATATAAGTTTTGTAATCAAACAGAAACGATCAAGCACTTCTTTATGCAATGTAGAAAATATCAAAACCCAAGACGAAGATTTATTAAAAATTATTTAAAAAAAGTGGCCTTGAGCTCTTCATTTCAGCGTTGCTTTCTCTGGAGGCGTCGGGACTAGTGCACTGCAAGGAATCATTTACGATGCTCTATTAAATTATTTCAGATGATCGAAGAGAATGACATGTTAGTACTATCAGCACATCTAAAAAATTATGGTTCATTTATCTTTTGTGCTTTACCCTAATTGTATCAATTATTAGTTCACATGATACCTTTGAGTAGCATTGCATTAAAGACGTCAGAAGTTCCCAAATAAGTTTGTTCCTGTTTATTTTAACTTTTTCGCATATTTTGCGCACTATTTTGTCCTTTCTCTTTCTTGTTTTTATTATTTTTTATTTTGTTTCACAAATTCTACTGCCGCACGCCTCGTAGCCAATTCCCCGTGGTGGGTGTTGCCGTTCTTCCGGGAATCGTCATCGTCAACTTCATCTGGTGAGACCAATGCCCGTCT
>WOVY01010953.1:0-152500 GCA_013436015.1 Rhipicephalus annulatus | reverse complement strand
AGAAATATCAGAGTCGCAACAGCAATGAAACTTAAACATTCTGCGTGGAGATCAAGTACTTCACAATAGAGCAACGCCAGGTCTCTAAACTGCTTTGGAAAGAGGCCCTATGCAGGCGTAATGCCGGTGAAACGTCAATAGTGCTCACAATGCTCGATAGCAAATTTTATAAACATAACACATGTGCTCCTTCGATACACGCGTCACGTCGGGTCCACGCCAATTGTATACTTAAGCGCCATTCACTGAAGTTGGGCTATGTAACACTAACTATGCGCTTTTTTTATGGAGAGGGGGGTTTTCTTATTTCCCGGCTGTTGCAGCAGAGCACAAAAGCCGACGTCACAGCCTCACCAGTGCATTTTCTGGGGAAGGGGGGGGGGGGGTCACGCGCACTAACAACAACCCAAACAACCCGGCGAGGACTATGGCGGCGCCCAGGGAGCCTTGAGTGAAAAGGTCTCTAGTTTGCGCAGCGACGACAACGCCCCACTGCGGCGCTGACGGCAAGCTCCGGAGAAGTTGATAGGGCAGTAGAGCAACATTACTACATTCTTCTAGTAACGTTGCAGTAGAGGGCACAGGTGATTCAGTGTGTTTCACCGCCGCGGGAGTACGTGAGGCACGCAAAGCACGCGTTCTGCAGTCGGTGCGGGGAGTTTCGGCGCCGTGCAGTTAGCTTGGCGCGCTGAAACGAGACGCTCGCTGTTCGAAGTTGCCTTTCTTTCGGTGATGGCAGAAGCACCCCCGCAGAAGCATCGGCGAGGTCCGAAGTATTATTGCTGTCTGCCCGGACAGTGCAGACAGTACCTAGGCACGCGATCCACCTGTAAAACTATTGGTTGCTGGACAAGTCGTACGAGAGGGAAAGAAAACAATCATGAGTCACCACAGTTAAAAGTAGAAAGAAAGGTCTAGGTCTGTCTCACCTTTCGTTTTGATTGTATAAATTCTTCGTTTGAAATCATTTGTTGCTACTACCTCAACCAGTACCTAACGCGGCGCGTCCACGCAATGACTGCAGTAATGATTGCTCGGTGTCTCCTCGCACTGTGAAAGCCCAGTTACGGTTACATGTTGAAACAACTTTGTGTTTTGATTCCTTGTATTTGCGACATGCAGCTGTCATTGTTGGACGTTCACACTCGCACACGTCATACCATAGTTAGCGTTGCGTTCTCAGTGGTTTCAACTGAACTCCTCAGATTGTCAAATGCACGCCGCCTGCAATTCACGCATTTGGACGGCTGTATTTTCCCACTGGAACGAACGTACGTCTGTGCATTTTTATCGAATTTGGCATCGCTTTGCTGGCTTCTTCTATTCACTAGAGTAGTATATATTTGCTTCATCACGGCGGTAATGACGTGAGTACTACTTACTTGTTCATTTCATTATGGTGGTATTCATTCGAGCTGGTGAATGGAACTGACATTTATTAGACTAATTGAGTTTGTCACATTCAGAGATGCGCTATTTTCTTTCACGTGCTCCGCGTGTGTGCATGTGCCACTCCGTAGAGAGCTTCGAGTGCGCGTTTACGTGGGCGCTAATTGCGCGAGCTTGTTGCTCACCCGATATGAGACCTTGCCTGAAATTTGGTGCTTCTCAAGCTGAGCCGCGTTCACTCAGCAGGCCTTATACACCTGTACTTTCGATATTCTCATAAAACGGAGGTAAAAGCATGGCGCGAGAATACAAAAAAAGAGGATAGCAGTTAAACTTGCTTCGCAGTGGTTAAAGCTAAGCTAGCTGCCTGGCAGCTAAGTCAGCGGGTGAAGCTCCAGTCGTACGGGGGCATGACTATAATCTTATCAAGCCTTTTAGGGATAAGATTGTGTCATCATTGTTTCTTTTTTGCACGCCGCGAACGTTTATTCACGGCAGTACGCGTCTGCTTCTTCCAGAATGCGCCCTGATACAGCAAAGGTATATTTTTGATTGCCCACAACGTAGAATATCGATCGCGTGCGTGGCTTCATTTCGCACTGCAAGTAGATCATTAGGTACACCTAATGTATGGCAGAAGGCAGCTTACCTTCACCTATCGTACACGGTAATGTCGTTGATTTCGGAAATGCATTTTGCGTTAAGGTGTCGTCTGCTACACATCGCAAACGTAATTAACAAACTATTATGCGGAGATTACGTTCGATTTTCGAAGTGCCTGTCCAGCCGGGAGATTTTTCAGCTGGGAGATTCTTTCAGGCAGAACATTGCGCGCGACACTGTAAGTGCAGCACGAGAGCCCCGAACGTGCATGGAAGCGAGCGGCAGCGTGGTGGAGGAAAGGGGAAACGCGCGACGTACATTTCCAGTTGTCAATTTTCTCCCCCAGATGGCGCTGCCTGTCTACAGTCTCGGTGCCATCAAGCGTGGCTTTGGGAGCTTTACTATCCTCGCAAGCATGCACAGTGCTTCATACCGGCTTACCGGTTCCGCTGTCAGTAATGTCCAAGTTGCTGTCAGCATCGTTACACTACCTTAAACTGGTTATATACGACATATGTGCGTGTATAGAACATTAGGACGTATCTTTAGAATCACTTGGCAACGTTTTACTCGATTAAGAAATGGCACCACAGTCACCAGCCCACCACATGCTTCGCATATATTGATTCTCACAATACATACCATCTGCGGCATTTTAGGAGCGAAGCTCCTCTTAGTTTAACCTTGTTCAGCGTCAGGTGTAACCGGATGAAGTAAACGAGAAAAAAAGAAATGCATTATCTCTCCAACAGTACAACAAATGACCCTGTCTCATAAAAACACATACAAGATTTAGTTGAGTGAAGATATTCTATATGGCGCTGTACCGCTGGTCTCCGGTTGGCTGCTGCGTGGGCTGTGTCTGGGTCCGTTGGGAACGAGTGCCTATCTTAGGCTCCTAGATCGTCACCGTACGTGTCCGATAGTGAGTGGGGCATGGAAGAAAGATAGCGGCGCATAGCGGTGGCACGTGCTCGTTGCCAGACAGAAACAAGACAGACAGACAGATGGACGGACGGACATACAGACGAACGAACGAACGCACCCATGGACGGACGGACGCTTCGCTCCACTCGTCATCATTTACTCCGTGAATATGCTGCGATTTTTCATTACTAACTCGTTGGATTACGTGCTGAATGGTAGTGCCGTCCGCGCTCTCCTAGGCGCCAGTGTATCTGTCGCCGATCGGCCCACCGTTTGAGATATCCCGGCGCCATGTAGCTTTCGCTGAGCAGTGCCCCGTCCTCGAACTCCTTCGACTGTGTCCGAATGATTTTATAATTACACTCTTTACTTATCACTCTTTCCCTTTTAATCTCTCCTTATCTCATTCTCTTGTGAGATACTGCCGAGGTGTTTCACTTAGCTGCATACAATTGCTCTAGTTTTCTCCTATTTTAAAACAACAACACCCTCCCGCCATTTTTAATATTGTTAAGAGGTTTATTGGCGGACACTCCGCGATGATTCACGACAGCGACAGTCAATGCGGGGACTGACTCTCTGCACGAGCTGCTCTTCTTTCTATGAAAAGGGCGACCCACTAGAAGGCGCTGGAGAGGACGACCCACTGTTCAAAGGCTTTACCACAATATTTACTCTACAGAGGTGTTTTCATTAACTGCCATAAGCGGAACGTACTTAAACTTCGGGTCAGTAACCGTAAGTAGACGTGGTGGAGTCCTAATGGCCAAATTGAAAATGTGTGCACAACCACACGCGGCATTGTACAGGATGTAGAAGCAGTTGGCTAGATCCGATGCTGTGACCATAGAATGGTAAGAACTCGTATTCACCTGGATCTAAAAAAAAGCTATGACATAAACGGATATGCAACAAGACAATTAATAAGCTAGTGGTTAAAGGAAAAATACAACAATACAGAGTTTCACTTCAGCAAAGATTTGCGGCTCTAAGCCAAGTAACCAACGTCGGAGCTGACACAATGAACGATAATCATACTGGTATCCTCAAAGTGTGTGCAATGTAATTCGGAGGTACATTCACTAAGCAGCACACTGGCAAACTATCTCAGATGACGAAAAATTTTATCAAGAGATGACACAACATGAAGTCCTCAAATGCAAATGACAAAATAAAACTAGTGGAGCTTTCGAAGTTAATAAATAGGCGCAACGTATCCGACATCAGAATGTACGACATAAAGAGAATCGAGCAGCCTGTAAAAAAGAGAGTGGTAGAACCCTAGAAATTGCGAAGGCAAACTTGTCCATCTATAGGCTAAAATCGGGTGTGTATATTAAGGGAAAAGCAAGGAAATGTCGATATGATAGTTGTGGTGGTGGAGGAGTCTTACAGAGAGCTGTACAGAAGTCAATATAACCAGGATCCCATCGTGAGAAACAACAATAGTTTAAAGGAATTAGACATTCTACCAGTAACGACAGGAAAAATAATGAAAGCCCTTGAAGGAATGCCGAGAGGCAAAGTCGCTGGATAGGATAAGTTAATGACGGACCTGCTGAAAGATGGCGGAGGAATTGTGTTATAAAAACCGACCACCTTATATACGAAGTGTCTTTAGACGGAAGGGTACTAGAATTTTAGAAGAACATCAATATCACCCTAATTGATAAGAAAGAATACGTCAAGGAATTGAACAAATCACCTAGATTACCTTACTGTCCATTCTTTACAAATTATTTACAGAAATAAGAGCTAATAGAATTAAGGCGACATTGAGTTCAATCAAAGAAATTATTAAGCGGGATTTTGTATAGGCCACTCTACAAGAGACTATATTCATACTATCAATCAGGTTATAGAGAAAAAACGACAGAATCGCAATGGATAATAGTGTAAGACAAAGAGACACCACTTTTCCAATGATATTCACCACGTGTTTACAGGAAGTTTTCAGGGCCCTAGAATGGGAAGAGTTGGGGAAAGGAGTTAATGTAGAGTACCTAGGTAACCTGTGATTTACTAATGACATTGCCTTGGTAAGTAACTCAGAGGACGAGTTACAGCTTATGATTACTGAACTGAACATGGAAAGCAAAAGAGTAGGTTCCAAAATAAATATGCCCAAAACTTAAGTATTATGGAACCGCCTCGGCAGAAAACTGCACTTTGCGATAAGTGGAGAGACACTGGATGATGTAAAGAAATATGTCTATTTAGAACAGGTAGTAACCGCGGAGCTGAATCATGAGAGTGAAATAACAGAAGAATAAGGATGGGGTGGATCACACTCGGCAAGTATTCTCAAATCATAAATGGTAATCGGCTACTAATCCTTAAGAGAAAGGTATATAATCAATGAGCTAGCACAGAGAGGGAAAGTACAGGAATTCAGAGTGTCGCTTCAGAACAGGTACTCGGCTCTTAGTGAGAAAACAAACCTTAGCGTAGATACCATGAATGATAATCTGACGAGTATCATTACGGAGTGTGCAGTGGAAGTTGGATGCAGGGTAGTTAGACAGGACACTGGCAAGCTTTCCCAGGAAATGAAAAATCTAATTAAGAAGCGTCAAACCATGAAAGTAACAAGTAAAACAGACAAAATAGAACTGGCAGAGCTTTCGAAGTTGATTAATAGGCGTAAGGTATGCGATGTAAGAAGGTATAACATGGATAAAATTGAACACGCTCTGAAAATAGGAGGTAGCGTCAAAGCAGTGAAGAGGAAACCTGGGATAGGCAAAAGTCGGATTTATGCACTAAGTGACAAAGAAGGCAAAATAACTACAAAAATGGATAGGATAGTTAAAATAGCGGAGGATATTTACAGAGATCTGTACAGCAGCCGAGACAACCACGACTTTAATACTAAAAGAACTAACAGTGACCCAGATGACACCCCACCAGTAATGATAGAAGATAGAAAAGCTTTAGAGAGCATGCAAAGAGGCAAAGCTGCTGGTGAGGATCAGGTAACATCAGATCTGCTGAAAGATGGAGGACAGATTGTGTTAGAAAAACTAGCCACCCTGTTTACGAGGTGTCTCTTGACGGGAAGAGTACCAGAGTCTTGGAAGAACGCTAATATCATCTTAATACATAAGAAGAGAGATGACAAGGACTTGAAGAATTACAGGCCGATCAGCTTGCTCTCTGTAGTATACAAGCTATTTACAAAGGTAATTGCTAACAGAGTAAAGAAAACATTGGAATTCAATCAACCAAAGGAACAAGCAGGATTTCGAACAGGCTACTCAACAATTGACCACATTCATACTACCAATCAGGTAATAGAGAAATGCTCAGAATATAACCAACCACTATACATAGCCTTCATAGATTACGAGAAGGCGTTTGATTCAGTAGAAATATCAGCCGTCATGCAAACACTGCGGAATCAGGGCGTAGATGAAGTAAATATAAACATTCTGGAAGAAATCTACAGGGGATCAACTGCTACCATAGTGCTTCATAAAGAAAGCAACAGAATACCAATCAAGAATGGCGTAAGGCAGGGGGACACAATCTCCCCAATGCTGTTTACCGCGTGCTTACAGGAGGTTTTCAGAAGCCTAGAATGGGAACAGTTAGGAATAAGAGTTAATGGGGAGTACCTTAATAACCTGCGCTTCGCCGATGACATTGCATTGCTGAGTAACTCAGGGGACGAATTGCAACTCATGATTACGGAGTTAGACAAGGAGAGCAGAAAGGTGGGTCTTAAAATTAATCTGCAGAAAACGAAAGTAACGTACAACAACCTCGGGAAGGAGCAGTGCTTCGAGATAGGTAATAGCGCACTTCAAGTTGTAAAAGACTATGTATACTTAGGGCAGGTAATAACCGCAGAGCCGAACCACGAGATTGAAGTTACTAGAAGAATAAGAATCAGGTGGAGCACATTCGGCAAGCACTCTCAAATTATGACAGGTAGATTGCCACTATCCCTCTTGAGGAAGGTAAACAAGTGTATCTTTTCGGTACTTATCTATGGAGCAGAAACCTGGAGACTTACAAAAAGGGTTCAGCTTAAATTGAGGACGACGCAGCGAGCAATGGAAAGAAAAATGGTAGGTGTAACCTTAAGAGACAACAAGAAAGCAGAGTGGATCAGAGGACAAACCGGGGTTAAGGATATCATAGTTGAAATAAAGGAGAGGAAATGGACATGCGCCGGGCATGTAAGCGTAGACAGGATAACCGCTGGTCATTAAGGGTAACTAAGTGGATTCCCAGAGAAAGGAAGCGGGTTAGGGGGAGGCAGAAGGTTAGATGGGCAGATGAGATTAAGAAGTTTGCGGGTATAAATTAGCAGCAGCAAGCACAGGACCGGGTTAACTGGCGGAACATGGGAGAGGCCTTTGTCCTGCACTGGACGTAGTCAGGCTGATGATGATGATGATGATGATGATGATGATATAACAGCTGCACGTTACCTTTACTTACCTATGGAGCAGAAACCTTGAGGGTTCAGCTTGAATTGAGGTCGACGCAGCGAGCGATGGAAAGGAAAGTGATATGTGTAACCTTAAGACACAAGAAGAGACCAGTGTGGGTCTGGGAACACACCAGCGTTAAGAGCATAGTTGAAATCAAGAGGAGATGGACGTCGGCCGGACACGTAGCTCGTAGGATAACCGCTGGTCATTAAGGGTAACTTACTGGATTCAAAGAGAAGGCAAACGCACGAGGGGAAGACAGAACTTTAGGTGGGCCAATGAGATTAAAAAAATATGGGCAGCCCAAGCTTCGCCTTTGAGTGTTGAACGCGATAACGATGTCCTGTTTGAAGTGCGTACTTCAAACACTTCGTGCATGAAACTTATTCGAACTTCCTATGCACCCACTACGTGGCCTTGAATAAGCGCAGTACCACGTGTGTCTTTTGTAGTGGGTGACCGGCTCCAAGCAACGAAGTCATCATGATAATCACATGTTCTGACACCCGTTGGCAATGTGCGCTTGTACCACTCATTACTACTGCAACATTTATTCATGTATTGTGTAGCCTGTATAGAGAACGCGGGTGTATGTAAAGAATTCAGGTAATTTCACTGCGTTTACAGGCAAAGGAAGTTAATTTCGCTGTATGTACAAGCGGACGTGTGGTCATGAGGTAGAACATCTGCTTGCCACGCAAACGACCCGATGTCAATCCTTACTTGGGTCCGAACGACCCATGTTCAACTACAATCCTGATGCATGATTTCTATTTTTAATTTTATTTGCATCATGCTTGATTTTCGCTGACATAACATGGCAGACTGTGTGCATCCGTTTCCATAAGCCTTACCCCTATACTTACTCGACCAGCTCATGTTCCCCTTGAGGAGAAGTAGCTAACTCAGAGCATGTGCTCTGGCGATGCCCCTCGTTACTGGGCAGCCATCAAGCCAACCAGACAAAGTACTGCTGCGTCATCAGAAGCCCCAACCAGGGGTATGAGTTGGGCCCTTCAGAGAGCCCACGATGCGATGTCCCAACGTGGGAGAAGCGCACTGCACACTAGACGCGTTACTCAGGACTACAAATACAGTCCTTTCACCCATCCATAAGTGGCAGCAGAAAACACAATACCAGGTTGGTTAGCGAATCATGGTAGAGGCCACTGCCCTGCACTGGGCGTAGTAAAAATGATGATGATGACGACTCCTTTCAGGTAATATGTGCGTCTCCGTAGCAACCCACTACGTTTATGCAGTGGCTGATAATGATGACCAAGTAAGGTTACTTACGAGTAGGTCAAATTTATTATATAGATTAGACAAAACAGAAGAAAGACAACCTGTTGCAGAGATCTTTGACTTCTTCACCGCTGAGTGTTCGTACTCGCATTCGTTTCACAATTGATACCATTCGTTCGGCAAAGCATTGTTTCCGCTTAGCGCTTCACTGCACATCAAACGTAGAGTTGCGCTGCCTACTTTATAATAATAATTTATCAAGTTTCACTTGCCAGAACCATAGCGTGTTCATGAGATTCACCGTATTGGCAAACTCCAGATGAATGTGAACCTAAGTTCCCATAACACGCCCTTACATCTAAGTACGCGGTTAGCATTCGCCCTTCGTCCCCATCTGAACTGCGGCTGCCATAACTGCCGTGTGTTGAACCCGCTCCCTGAGCTGCCGACTTCTTCCACCGCCTCTGGTTGCAAATGGAGCACAACATTTTGCGTAGTTCAGCGCAAGGCTTTCGACGCATGTACACAGGGCTTTAGGATATTGGTGAAACCAGAAAGTTTTTGCGTGGGAATGCACTGCAGTGGGAAAATATTTCCCCGCAATCACACCATATTACGATAACAAATCTCTCCTTATCAGGGATAACGCGCTGGCTGTGATAGATGTTTGGAGGCTTGGGAAAGCTACTAACTGATAGCAGCAAATAGATTCAACGTAGAGAGGGACAATGTGTATAACAGCGTGAAGGAAAATATCTCCAACAAATATTACCTAATTAGAAAGAAAATGGTAACAATATTGTCGTCACCTATGGCGGGTGCCGAGAAGGTTATATTCTAGTCCCCGAAAATGTTTCTGCCAGAAAAGGCAGATTCACGACTTTTGTGTAATGTGCAAAACAGCGCGCCAAATATTTCGTGGCAGTGCACTATAATTAGATAAGCGGTGTGCAGTACTACGCCCGCATTATTCGGTGGAAACTAGTGCTGGCGATAACGCGCCACAAGCAGCGGCGTTGCCAGCAATGCGTTACCTTATTCGGTAATTTTGTTATGTAGTCTTTATTATTTCTTAAGTGTAACGGGTAAAGTACTTACGCTGACATTTTTTGGTTTCGTGAAGTGTTGCGTAACTCACATTTTTTTATTATGCTGGTAGTTTTACACAAAAATCAATGGCGTTACACAAAAATTCATGACCAGATTCGCAAAGCTCACTCCAACATTTTTCTGTCGCAGCGGCGTAATGCTGCCGGCCGACCAGACGGTTCATCTAGTGCTTCCGTGGAGCGCCTATTCACTGTAGGGGAGGACATAATGATTGGGAAGAGAGGCAATCTATGCTATGACAGCTTTGAAACGCAGCTGTTTCTTTAATTAGACAACAAGTTGGGGTTATTATAGAGTTCACCTCGTCATAAGTAGCGGTAGTTAATAACCTTGTTTTCAAAATGAAATTAGTTTTTCTTTATCGGTAACTGCGTCTGCACGTTTCTAAAGCTACTCTATGGTTGAACGAATGAAGCCGACCTCATACGCCTTCACTCAAACACCAGTAACTTTTACAGTAAGTATGCAGGTTCGCATACCTGTGCGGAAATTTTTGCCCAGAACTGAGCCATTTAGGTGTTTCTTTATGATTAGTTAGGTATATTTCTCAGTAGCAGATGCCCGTTCTTCATAATTACTGTAACTTTGTTGGCAGTTATATTGTGCACTTATTTACCGGGAGCGTAGATGACGAACTCTTCAACGGTGATGAGATTTTGTGTTTAATGTATCACTGAGAAAATGGATTTCTCATGTGCCACAGAGTTAGCACTCATCACATGTAACTGCGCAGGCGACTTTCGGTCACTGTATACTATAGCCAAGTACTGGCATAGCTATGCGAGAGGGTGAGTGTGCCCTCTTTCTCTCCACCCGTTTACGACGCGAAAATTCGCACTTCGCATAAAATTGTACTTTAGGCGAGACATTTTATGTGTAATGTAAATGTCAGCTTTATACAGCTGTTATTAAGGATTACTGCAGCGCAAATGCAGTGATGAAATTTTTTGGTCGTGCAGTAACGACAAACGAGGTAGGTTACTTTTTTGATAGTTTATTTTTTATTTATTTAATTAGTGATGATATCGATCCTCAATAGGTTATTACAGGAGTAGACTAAGTAAAGAAAAGGAACACGCAAGGGTGCTGCATTCTACACAAAATAACGTGCTGCATAAATCAAACGTTGGTTACCGTAACCACCATAAATCCACTGATCCTCGGCGTACATAGCATACCAAAGCGTTGAGGACAAAGCCACACAACGGAACTATGCCCACTCGTAGAGTTTAATGACCCTTTACATATTTCCACGAAATTATCCCTCACTATCGAGATGCCAGAAGGGAATACCCCTTGCCACATACAAAGCTCGAACGCGCGTATGAGGTAGCCCTGCACATGCATGCTACCAACGAGATCGTACCCGTCACGAGGCCGAGTCAGCCGTCAAAACTCGGACGTAAATAAATCCACAATGCCCAAACTGCACAGCAGTGTACTGTTCCATTTCTCACTTGCTCTGGCAATGTCTCGCGTTACCTCAGGAACCTTTCACCCGACTCACAACCGAGTCCCACTGGGAACAGGCACTATTGAGCCCCGAGCTCCACCACCAAATAAAGGCAGTCCAGAGGGTCCAACAATTGGCGGAGCACCACCACGTTCCCGTCCCTAGTCGGGCGTCGCCTATGGTAGCGGCTACTGGTGTATCCCTCATGGACCCCCAAGTGGCTTTAACTCCTCAGGACCTATTAATAATGTTCTCCACTCACAGACACAAGCACATAGAATGTTGCATTTCTCGCCCATAATAAAAAATAGGTGGGTTCACATGTGAAAGACAGGAATTGAAAAATGAAGAGTTTGCAAATAAAAGACCAGTGAAAATAGCTCAAGATCAATGCTGTCCCTGCGTCAAATGTAAGTGCTATGCATAAACTTGAATTAATCCACAAATTCACCTAATGAGAATATTTCCACAACAGAGTCAGGGAGTTCATTAAATTCATTGATGGCTCCAAGGAAAAAAAACTATTAAAACAACACACAAAAAGAGAAAGTGGAGAAATGAAATTATTGTAACAGTACCAGGTTACCTTTCTATGAGGTAAAATGACGCGGTAATGCGTTGTTGTTTTTGTTGGAGTGTTGAGTAACGTATTTATTTTTTTGGCCATGCCTGAAGCACCGGTTAAAGCCATAGCGTGCTGTCGATAACCACAGATGACATAACGTAGAATAGTAGCCTGGGGACCGTGTTTGGGTCGGTACACCGAGACGCCATTGATGCCTTTATGGGAAAACTTTTGGACAGTATTTCAGCTACAGTGGCTGTACTTAGGCCTTACCAGGTACTGTGACAATTTGGCGCGAGAGACTGCAAAGGTCATCTCTGGCGTCTTTGGAGACCGTCAGAGACGCCGCGCACATCCTTAGCTGGTCCTTGCACTTGCTTGTGCGCTCGGAAACCTTGGTAACTGTTTTTTTCCCTCTTGTATCTCTTGCTTTTTGTATGTGAACGTATTATTTATATATATTTTTTTGCGTTCGCCTTCTGTCTGCAGCATCGAGACGATGTTTCCCCAGAGGGGGACATTGACACGCGTGCATGTTGGTTTATTGATTGCCACGGGGGCTCCATTCTTCTTGGTGTGCCCAATATACAGACTACTTTCCTCCTTCCCAATCGTAAAGGCACCGAGCCGTGCTCCCGCGACGAGAGGCGGAATATAGCACCCTTCATTCTTCTTCTTTCATTGACCTTTCTCTTTCTCTACCATAGTGTATTGCCGGTTAAAAGTAAAAGTGTTGGCGCTCTTTGAAGGCCACGCCATAACGCATGGAGAGCCCTCCCGCCTGTTTTGGAACGCTCTGATAAGATTACAAGCAGAATGCAGGAATTCGATGTTACTTTTGAACATAAGTGAGCACCGGCGATAATGCTGGAGTGGGCGTTATCACACACATGCTGGCGCGTTATACTTGATGATCAGATTATCGACTGCGGGGGATTGTGGTTGCCTCTATTGTTGCACTGCAAGCTCGCTTTTTTTTCTGGGCACAGGTTTACCCCGTAGAGAGACGCCCCGCCACGGTGGTCTAGTGGCTGAGGTACTCGGCTGCTGACCTGCAGGTCGGGATCGATTGCCGGCTTCGAGGCCTACATTTTATATAGAGAAGAAAATACTGTTGGTCCATGTACTCTGATTTGGGTGCACGGTAAAGATCCCAAGGTGGTTGAAATTTCCCTGGAGCCTTCCAGTAAGGCGTCTCTTATGATCATAAGGTGGTTTCGGGACGTTGAACCCCACATATCAATCAATAAATTCAATAGAGAGACATCTGATGAGGCTTGAGCTCGTGTACATCAATGTCACAATCACATGGCAATAAGAAAATTTATGATTGATTGGAGTACATTATTTGTGCAAGGTTAAATGAAACACTGAACCTATCTTAGCTCTCCTATCAAGCTTATGACACATTCTAAGCTGCGTGAAAGTCAAGTACACCTGTGTCGGCTCTACTACGAAGGTAATCCTGTGCGTAATGTTTCTTTATTGCAACCAATCAATAATTCTACGAGTGAGTACAACTGAACAAAAAAAATGCACTGAAGGCGCAACTTCAGACATTTAACGGGGCAAGGTACACCATACGAGCTGCCAGTACAGTTTCTTAATTCAGCGCTGTAAATTTTTACAGGGATGCTCTATAACGCCTGATCTAAAGCGAAATTCGTTGGTCTCATACGCACAAGAAGTACAGATATTGCCACATAAATTGGGAAAGCTTCATTTGTACTAACTGGAACAGAAAGGTGTCCAGCACAAGTTATCTGGAAAGAAATAACCAATATCTCAGAAAGAATTAAACGTAGGTAATAACAGAGCGATAAACAAATAGGCCACACATCTTATCTTCGATGGTTAGCGGAGTGCTTCGGCGGTGATTGTTTTTACAAGCTCCGGTCGACAGCCGTCGTAAGGCACAGCTTCACGCAGCGTAAAGGTCGATTGGAACAGAGGCGTGAGCTTGCAGAGAAAACACAGAAGTTCTTAGCCGCAGCAGTGTTTGCCTTCACTGCTGTTGGCTCCGTTCGCTGTCTGGAGCGTGAGAATGACCAGTATCTGAAGCACGTGTTTTGTGGTTCCTGATAGGAGTCCAGATTGTCGTTCCGGAGGGTGTGCGATGTCGCGGGGCCTCACCAGCGGCTGTCCAATGACGTTCTAAAAACTTGGACGAGCCCGCGGTGGCACGTGATCATGAGTAGGCAACTATGGGCTGTCGTCCGAGGGGTGGAAACGCTGACGTCAAAAGCCATGCCGGTTTTAAGGCAAAAGAGAAGAGATACCGGTCCGAAGCGTCCGTCTTGTCGCCAGCAGTGCGAGGCTCCACCCGGGAACAGTGTAGTCTGCGCAACGGGTTATGGTGAGTTTTTGTACGATGACCCGCGTTTCACCGTGGTAGCCGCGGTGGCTCTTTGGTTACGGTGCTGGGCTGCACATACAAAAGTGGCTGGTTCGTTCCCTACTGCAGCGGTCGCAGTTCGATCAAGACGAAATGCCATGAAGGCCCATGTATCCGGGATGTCAGTGTACGTTAAAGAAAAAAAAAACGATCGCGGATGATTTATAACCCTCCACCTCGGCGATTCTCGGTAGCCGAAATCTCACTGCAGAGTCAAATATTATCTCGAAATTCTAGTACGCACGAAAAAAGGGAATATCTTTTGAGAGTCCTGTTTCTTTGATGCGGAGAACAAATGAATTCAGGAGACAAACAGGCTGGTGAAGGCATTGAAGCAATTTCTGTTGTTTTTCGTAATTCTAGTGTAGTAATTTAGGCATAAACTAAAAAGAAGGTTCAATGTGTTCAAAAAATTACTCATTTGATATGGGGAATTTGAACCCTCCCATCCCGGAGCAGCCTAGCCACAACTTTCGGGTTACCCACCAGCAGGCAATTACCAAGACCTGGCGCCGTGGGTGTCATCAAGTACCTCTTTTCGGGAAAGGGGAAATATCTCCGATCCCATCCCTTCTGAATGTTCGTGCGTGTGTATGCGTGCGTGCACGTGCACAAACGTAATGTAAAAATTTAGAAGAAAGGCGGGTTGACCCTCCAGAGCCCTGATCTGAGTATGCCACTGCCTGAAAACAATCGCAACGCCGTACTGCAGCGCCCAGAATGGAAAAGCCGACAAGAGAGGGGCTTTGGGGCGCGTCTCCCCATCGCTCCCCTGTTATACGTTTTTTGAAACGTTAAGAGATGACTTTTCTGGGTAGAAAAGGTAAAAAACAAAACGAGAATGATATGAAAAATTCTCAATTTTTTGTCTTTCAGACCCCCCCCCCCCCGCTCCACACACACACAATGAAACTTAGGAAAACAGATAATTTGGAGGAATGACTGCTGTGTGAATACCACGAGGAATATTAACCCTGCGTTTGCGAGTGTGGCTTCGTAGCTGACAATCGTAAATGAAGCAGCCGTTTTTTTAGATGATGACGACAGCCTACAGGCTTTACAAACCTACGTAGCCGCATAAAAAGTAGTAGTAACACCACGTACTTTTTTACGCCTAAATATTCGGATTACATTCGCGCATTATCAGTTACGGTTATTCGAGTTGTCTCAACCCTTACGTCGCAACTCTTGTAGCACTGATTTGATTGGGAGTATCTAAGTCTCTCAACGAGGCATATGTACTCACTTTGCATTGAGAATGATGATGAGGATAGAAGTACTGAACCGAAACGTCGCGCATGCCATCGCGATAAGTTGATATGCATTTTTACGAAATCCATATATTTTCTACATATTTTCATCATAAGCTTACACAACCACATAAAAAACTAGAGGAGAACATGGAGCGTATAGTAGGGCTGCTAAGCAACACTACATTGTTGTGATTCGCACTTATTTGCACCACGATAACATGTTTGAAGGGCTGCTTGATTACTCCCTGGTTAATCTTCGTTGGGAGCACTCTTTGCTGTGGCAGCATCTGATAAAATACGGAGATCCCATGACGGGGTCGTCATTGCGAGCAACAAAAAGCGAACTTTCGTGCCCTTTCATGTCACCTAGCGCGGCCGTAGCCCGTTTGAGTGTAGTTAAAAAGAGGTTCTCCATCCTCATTAGCTCCAGTGGCTTATCATATATGAGAAATCGCACAGGCGCTTCGCCTACCTCATGGTCAACTGGCCAGCTTTTGATTATACTACTAAGAGTACAGTAAAGTATGCTGCACTATACATATTAGTATACTATGCTCCTAAGAGTGTAGTACTGTTAAGAAAATTGCCGGCTCTTCCCACAGCCTTCGCCCGTCCTCCCAAAGAAAATTATCATAAAAGCTTCATCAACAGCGTATGCTTCTTCTTATGACGTCAAGCTTTTTTCAAGTGTATTCGCACATAAAACTAAATCTAGGGACTCTGCGATGTTAGGCAACATTGTTAAACATAAAGGCGACTAGAGGGTTCGTGTCCGAATTGTTGCAGTTGTATATACTAATGGGAACTAACAGGCAGTGCAGCTAGGCGAAGAATGCGGGCTTTTATTAGTAGTAACTGCAAGTTAGACTAATGTACAAGACCCAACCTGAGCATGTACTAAGCTTACATATAGCACCTCAATTGATTTGAATGAATCTCCATGCTAGTAATAGGTTGTTAGACGCTCGTAATAAATGCCATGTAATATTTGTTCGGCAAATTCGTTTAACAGTGCATGGCAAAAAGTTAGTAACATTCTTAACCATCCAGCGTCTGCAAGCTTACGTAGTAAAAAGGTCACAAAAGTTAGTAAGTGCCTGAGAGTTAGTCACAGCTCCTATTACCAACTCTTTGCTTGTGGTTACAAGCTTTCAACTATTTTTTTTCAAAAGTCCACATTTAAGTTAAAGTGATTCGGCCGTGAGTAGGCATGAATGACTTATTCGAATCCAGTTTAAGTTTAACAAACGGGTCAAAAAGCGACGGTGCGGGCCGCGTCAGGCAACCTACGTTGCGGGCTGACTAAAACGCCAGCTCGAATTCGATCCAATGTGCTGCATAAACACCTAAGCGTAAATGCAAGTTTTCCGAGCGCCACGTAAGACAAAACAACAAACTGCCACACCTAACATCTTGAATATTACGGTAGTTCAAAGATGCATGTCGGCACGAATGCATACAGCGGAATACGTCATAGGCCACCCTCAAAAAAAAAGAAGTCCGGTTGTAGTCATAACATATAATGACCCCGTAGTTGTTGAAATTAGAACGTACCGCAAATGAAACTCTTAGACACGTCTTTTTCTTAGAGCGCAATGGTTCTCAAACAAGGAACATGAATAACAACAGGTCGCAGCTTACGCGTCTCAGGCTTAATGAACGCTTACAACGAACAAACGCCGTCTTCACCCAAGAATTATCAAACCGAAATAGTGGTGTATTGCAAGCGGGGCCCCCTTTCAACACCACTGACGTCAGAGGCGGGCGGCACCGACAACTCATTTCAACTCCTCCGCCGAATTCAAGCGCCACATGCACACTATACTTCACACTCAGGACAAAACAAAAAGCTCTCCCGCACTTGAGAAAAAAAGGCCTTTATCCTGACGAAATGATACACACAACCTACATAGTCAACCTACACACAACCTACAGCGCTTGTCTGTGTTCTTTTTTCCGTTCTCGTCCCGTGTGCACTGTTCAGCCAAAATGAACCGATACCAACTCGCTCAAGCTTCCATTACTACATAGTCTAGCACAAATAGTCAAGCTTAGTGCGTATCATCCTCCTTCTAACACGTTTATTCTCTCCTAACCTTTTCCTGTATTGCCCAATTCCGACATTGTTAAAGTGTCCGCAATGTCTGAGTTTTAGCTGATTTTGTGTGGCCGCACTCATACTCTGACGTTCCTGTCAACTGACGAGTTGCACGCACCTGCTTAGCGAACTAATCTCCTACGTCTATGTGATTATTACGTTGAGCTTTTACGTCATGGGCGGTTTGAATTAATGAAAATGTTTCTAGCTGCCAAAGAATAGACTGGCGCTGCCTTTAAGGCTGTATCCTATTTTTTTGGCGTTGTAACACTCTGGTAAGTACACACTATAGCAATGGTGCTCAAAGTGCCATGTGGACGTATCGTTGTGTGTGGTGCCAAGAGTCTATCGATTCGAGCTGACGCTCAGCGGTGAATGATAACAACACGTCATGGCTTTGGTACGAAGTTTCTTGTCTCGCGCCGCTCTCTAGAATTGAAAAAAATTGCTCCTTTCCTTTTAATCTACTATTCTACGTTTCTTGACTTGCCGTAGATGTAATTACTAGTGCGTATATCCGACTTCCGACTGAGGGTAGTCATCGTATTGGCTAGTTACACTACTGTACAGAATAGAATAGTCCGTGAACCGTTTTATGAGGTATTTAATGCTAGCGGAATAATAATAATTTAAGAATACAAAATCTATATGTTTTACGTGACAAAACCACCATACGTATATGAGCCGCGCCGTAGTGCTGCGTAGATGAATTTTCTACCATATAGTGTTTTTCAATGTGCACTGGTATCTGACAGCGCACTGAAATCTAGTAATTTGCCTCCATTGAAATGTGTCCCGCATGACGGGGATCGAACATGCGACCTTCGAGTCAGCAGCTGAGCACCCTAACCGCTACGCTACCATGGCGGACTGCTACGCAGAAGCTGATAACAATAAATTGAAAAGAGAAAAAAAACGAGGACTTTATAAGCTGTTACGTACCGAGTGCGTTTTCTCAGATAGCTCTCCATTCAAATGGGAATAACGAAGTTGGTGTGCTTCCGGTGACGTGACAGACGGCCAAATAATTTTAACGAAACATCGATGATTCGATGATTGATTGATATGTGGGGTTAAACGTCCCAAAACTACCATATGATTATGAGAGATGCCGTGGCAAAGGGCTCCAGAAGTTTAGACCATCAGGGGTTCTTTAACATGCACCCAAATCTGAGGACACGGGTCTACAGCATTTTCACCTCCATCGACAATGCAGTCGTCGCAGCCGGGATTCAATCCCACGACTTGCTGGTCAGCAGCCGAGCACCTTAGCCACTAGGCCACCGCGGTGGGGCTTAGCGAAATATCGAAAGATAATAAAATCACCTGATGTTTTATTACATGACAAGATATTTCGCACTCATATCCTTTAGTTGTACGAATAAAGCGCATTTAGATTTGATTTGAGTTTGCTTGCTTAAAACAAATTCATACGCAAAAGGCTGTGGCTGACTTTCCTACAGTGTCCACAAAAAAAGTTTACATCCATTCCAATCAGTGACGGTGGGTGGCCCCAGGAGCTGTGTGGTGAGGCACGGCGGCATTAAAAGTAGTTCTGCCTGATTACACGCGAGAAGCATGACACCGTCTTTTTAGGCCTTTGTTCCACGTTGCAGAAGGCTACACGTCATACCTTCACGAGTTAAAGGGGTCCTAAACCACCTCCAATATTTTTCAAACATTTCAAGCAAACACGTGCATCGTGGTCAGTACGCACTCGTGATCAACGATTCCATACGTGGCAACGCAACGAGCCGCGGGCGCGCCACAAATTCTAAGAAATAGTCCCACTCCTCCTCTCCGGGCCTTTCGAAAATTCGCATGGCGGCGAAAGTTTGAATCTTTGACGCGCAGCACAGTGATGATGTGATTGGCCGAGCAAGAGCCTACGCGTTCCGGTTAGTATACAAGCTGTTGTCCGTGGCGCTGGTTGTTCGTCGTTTTACCAGTGTGCGTGCAAGCACTTGCAAATCAGCTATTGCTGCCCGTGACACAGGGTTCATACCGGCACGATTCGTATAAACACGAACTGGCACGGCAGTGGTGGTTCGCGAACAAGCACGCAGTTGACGGAGTCGACTGAGGGAGGGAGTCGAGTAAACCGGAAGTAGATGGTGTTTCGAGCAGCGTGTCGGTGATGACTGATGACATATGCTGTGCGAGATTCGGAGAAACGCTCGGCGAGGGGGTATATCAGCTGCAGGAGAGGATAAAAACAACAGGTAGCGAAGAGCGGAAAAAGTGATCGCCGCGCTTCTATAATCAAACGCGTATAACTCTGCCATTAGGGCATCATTTCGAAAAACAATTCAAGGCTCCGTGATCGTTGTATACTTGTGCACACAATCCACACAACAGCTGAATTTCGACTTCTGGATGGCCGAGGAGACCTTTAAGGCATAAGGTGCTTACGAGCGGTTGCGAATGGCAAGTGTTTTTTGCATTGAGCGTGAAATGTTGTTGGCAGCCTTCATGTGACTTTGAGCAAAAACGTTTATGTGAGCACTCATTCGAGACCACTTCGGCACTGAAATGCATCTGTCGTCGTTGCGGGAACAAAACGAGAACACTCGGGAGAGCCATTGAAAGTGTAGGAAAACATGACCTCTGGTTGCTGCGCTACTTGCGCAGGATTGCATTACATACGATAGTTACTGAACAGGAAATAGACTAGAAATATTTCTTCCTAGTTGCTTACAATGCTCGTCTACAACATCACGAAAGCTGCGAAATGAAGTGCGCTGAACCATGTGCACGTAGAATGTATTGAGATAAACGCCGTACACATGTGGCAGGTCCATTACTTCGCAAGCGTTCTATTGCTCTACTTCCCCATGAAAGGCGGCAGTGACCGACCAGGCTGCTGCGACTTTGGCAGCCACTCACAAGCCCACTCTGAAATAAGCTCCGGATGCTAAGGTGCGTCATGCATATCCTGCTTGTGCTAAGAAACAAGCCCAGCTGCGCTTAGAGCTTTTGTTTGAAACACACGAAGTGTTGATGTTGTCCACGCAAGATATTTTGTGATGAACTGTATCTGCAGCGACAGCCGCCATTGTTACCAAAATGAGCTACAGAAAAGTAGTGAACATCCCGTCAGCGTAGCCCATTGTAGGTAAATGAAGGGTAGTTCAATGATAACTTCCGAGTAGAACGAAGAACAGTGGTTTTTCTTACTGAAAGGTGAGTCTCCAGAGACGTTCTGCTTGAAATAGATAACCACGATAACTTGAATGATCGCATTTACTTAGTCGCATCTTCGATTTTGTTCCGATGACTAAGCTCTACATGCCTAGGTGAAACTAAAATTTCACCACCCTGTGTGAGCACTAACTAATCACGCTTATTTGCCACAAGATTCATGCCAATCCCACTACTCCACAGTAAAAAAGAACAGGGACGCCTATGAAGGTTATCGTACTGACGTAGCTGAGAAAGGTTTAGTTGACTCTCCCGAATAACCTACTCATGAACACCGCGACCACACGTTCGTGTTTTGATGGCTAACTATCTGGATGGGATACTTGGGCAATGTTTGCTGGTGTGCGGGAAATAGAGCCCCGTTTATTTTAGCCTTTCTAGACAGCTTGTTCTTGACAGAGGGCAGTGAAACTTACGTTGTATATTCTTAGGCGCTACTACACGTGTCAACTGAATGCTTCTGGTTAGCGCACTACTGCGTTGCAAGTGATCTATGATGATGCTACGCGCTAGTTTCTAATACTTGTTCACAGCGCGCGTTATCATGTGAACTTGTCCAAGACGAATTTCCGCAAGAATACGAACGTGGCCTGATCCCGCTTCAACCAGATTTCACAAATAGAAGCTGTGCAGATATCGTTGGTCACACTGCTAATCAAGACCGGTCAGACGACTTCAGGGTAAGACTGCTTCAATGGCGAACGTTCCAGATGACCGGCTACAGTATTGTAAATTTGCATAAACAAAAAAAAACGGTGAAGCATGTGCAAAGTCGTGAAAGCTTGGAAACAGCTGAAGTGACCATAGCTAAGTGATGATAGGTTGTGTCCTCGGTGACCACAGAGAGTCACAGACACGAGACGGGCCCGTCTTCACTGGCACAGGCCATCCATCCCTTCGGGGTCTTCTGGCCGCCGCCGTTGTTTTCGCCGTTCCCTATCGTTCTGTCGCTGTACGTACTCGAGGTCTTCGGCTCACCGCCCTTAATTCGCAGCCGTTTGCGGGGCTAACTGTTTCATTTGTAGTGGAGGAGCTTTGAATAGCGGATTTTGCCCAATATCCATGGCGTACACCTGCTCATGAGAATGGTAGTTTTTTTTTTGGTATGATGTGAACAAGGAATAATTTGCTAAATGGCATCGCTGTAGAAAATTTTTCTTTTTTGTCAATTCAAAGGTTATGAGGAGAAGCAGTGAATTTAAAACTTATTCACTTATTCTCAACTTACTAGTGTCACGAAGATTAAGGAAGAGAGAAAAAAAGGAAGAGTGCGTGGTATTCTATGTTCTTGCTTTACGAAAAGGATACTATTGCATGTTCGATAATGAATGCTTTCTTAGCCATAATTATCACTTGGTTTGTTTTTGGCTACCAGTATACCACTAAGATTAAGCGACTTTGCTGGTCTTGACTACATTTTAGCTTAAGTTCTGGACTTCTTAGGAATGTGCTTAAGAGCAACCCTCCTTTCCACGTTTGCTTTCCTTCAAAACTGTTGATTGATTGATACGTAGGGTTGAATGTCTCAAAACTACCATATGACTATGAGAGTCGCCGTAGTGGAGGGCTGCGGAAATTTAGGCCACGGGGGTTTTAAAGGAAAGCTGAAAGGATTTTAGAATTCAATCAAAGTTCGTGTTTAGGAAGGACTAACACTATTGTTGATATCATAATTATTTTCGCGGTTGTAGCAGCAGGAGCTTTAGAACAGGCGAAATAAAAGCTTGTCTTGCCCCACGCCCCCTCCCTGCGAGCGCGCTGAAATGTGGCCGTGGAAACATACGTCATCTTCGTTTCCTCTAGCCCGGAGCAAGTGTTCTCTCTTATCTTCCACCACGGCCTTCGTGACTAACACATGACGTGCCATTGCCGGAACTAATCAAAGAGGCCGCACTTCAGCAGTGCTGCTGTTGCAGATGACGCGTCATATATCGAGAATGACGTCACCATGTTCACTCGGCGTCTCAAGATGCCCGGCGGCCACAGCCACTGTTTTTTTCACCGAAAAGTGCCATTGACGTTCACTTTTCAGAACTCTCATATAGCAAGAATCAAACTGTAATTACACGCTTCTAAGTCATTTTTTAGAAAAGTGCTTCAGCCTCTCTTTAAATGTGCACCCAAATCCAAGTACACGGGCGTGCAGCATTTTTGCCTCCATCGAAAATGCAGCCGCCACAGCTGGGATTTGATCCCGCAACCTGTGGCTCAGCAGCCGAGTACCTTAGCTACTAGACCAACGCTGCGGGGCGCCTTCCTTCAAAACAGTGTGCAGTGCTGCCATGCCAATTTTAGCTTTTACAACGAGGACTGCACTACGCAACTTGCTGTTTTTTTTTAACGCGAATGCATTTCTTAGTCAGTGCATGTCAGGCGTCTCTCGGTGTCCACGTGGTGGCGAGTGTTATCTTTCCACCCTCACTCCTTCTCCCATAGCAACAGTTGCGAACCTAGGAACCGGGGCAGGTGGTATGAGTGAAGTAGCGGAGAGGGAGTGGAGAGGAGGAGCGCGCTCTGGCGTGTGAAGGCGCACGCATCGCGGGAGCTCAGCAGAGCTCCCGTGCGTGTGGAGAGAGTGTAGCAGAGGGTAGGGGCAGTTTTTCATCGCTTTTTGTCTCGCTGTTCGCTCTCTTTCCCCCCTGCGCCCCACTCTCCCGTCCACTCACTCATACGTATATATTAATGGAGTGAAGCGCGCGCATCACTCTCGCCCATTCGCTGGCTGATGAATGTGTAAATAAATGGTTACGGTACAAATACTCGACTCGTGAATAATTTACGCCATTAAAATTACCACGCCATGTACACTCAACGCAAGAAATGCACTAGCATTTCCTCATGATTTCCTGCGAGTTGGTGGGACAATTTTTTATCTACCTCTCTTTCGAATTATACGTGAAGTGGGATCGTTCATCAATCACATTTTCAATTCCGAGGTTATCAGGTGACGTGAAACCACATGATGGAGTTTCATCCATATAGTAGTGTGAACATGTTTTTGTTATCGAATAGACTGGATAGAAGATTGCTTTCCGCAATTCCGCCATGATCTATAAAAACTCGATGATTGATTGATTTGTGGGGTTTAACGTCCCAAAACCACCATATGAATATCAGAGACGCCGTAGTGGAGGGCTCCGGAAATTTCGACCACCTGGGGTTCTTTAACGTGCTCCCAAATCTGGATCTATAAAAAAAACTCACAATATTTGTTATTCAACTCGGTATTCGAAGACTGTTGTTCTCGAATGTTCCTGTTGAACGGCACTAAAGAGTTTTCCCGCTCAGACAAGTCTGTAGCGCGCCACGTTTGTAGTGCAGGGGAACTTCAAAGCACAAGAAGAGGCAAGAACTGAAGTACTCCCGTTAGAATGCCTAATCTAATTTTTTAATACTGTCTTTATTATTCATACCTGAAGAACGTAGTTTCAATGGACATGCAGGACTGAGGCTGCCCCTTCACAAAAGTTTTAAACTGAGCAAAATAATCACATCCACCAAACACAAGGACAAGCGCCGTTTTTGTGCCTGGTTTATGTTTTCGTTAGTTTGCGCATTCTACAACTGAACAATAGAGATATGAGCAAAAAAAATATGACGGCCTAAGCACTGCTTGCAAATGGTTAAACCTGCAGCGGAAGCTGAAATGTGTGGCCTCGGTGTTTAGCAGTAGGTTCAACCCAACGCGGCACTGAAGTTTTTCCCAATTGTTAGCTCAATTATTGGTTATATGTTCGGGCTTCTTAAAGAGGTCAGACACACGTTTGGCTTTGTTTTACCCTAGTGTTTATTCCACATGCCACACGTTTTGCATCGCATGACGATGGTCATAGGGGAGTGTAATGAGAGGTTGATTGATTGATATGTAGGGTTTAACGTCCCAAAACCACCATATGATTATGAGAAACGCCGTAGTGGAGGGCTCCGGAAATTTCAACCACCTGGGGTTCTTTAACGTGCACTCAAATCTGAGCACACGGGCCTGCAACATTTCCACCTCCAACAGAAATTCAGCCGCCGCAGCCGGGATACGATCCCGCGACCTGCGGATCAGCAGCCGAGTACCTTAGCTACTAGACCACCGCAACGGGGCTAGAGTGTAATGAGAGGTTAAATACGTTTCACAATGTGTTCTCCAATACAGGGGGCCACAGACGTGGTAGCCGAAGCCAAAGTGCCACTGAAGAAACTCCCGCCAAAAGCGGACGTTCGCTCAGCCGAACGCGCTGCCGCTTTGACGCCGTGTTGTTGCAAGCGTTTGCCATCGCGAGATAATTCGACAGCATGTTTGGCAGTAAGCGCTCGCCACTGACACTTCAATTCCTGTTCGCGATTCAGCGCGACTTGAAAGGCTGCCAGATCATTCGTACGCAGTTGCTGCCATCACTCGGCCTCCTGGGCCTGTTTTTGTGCCCGGACTGCACCATCGGACCGGCAAACGCTAACTCTTTCATGAATTCACAGTCGCCACTCTTCTTGAGTTGTCGGTGGCATAACCATGTGGAAGGTTTTAGGAGAAACTGATGCTTGGGTGCTCGATGTCAAGGCTGCCATGGGATAAACGACGTCGCTCACAAGCAGTCAATGGCGCGGTGATTGTGTACGACGCCACGACAACGTAACTGATAACAAAGCCAATGGAGACCGCTCGTGACACCGCTACCGGACGGTTTTTTGTTTTTCCTAGCCATATACCGGTTTCGCTGCAAAAACAACTACATGTTTTGTGCAAGGTTGCGGACCAGTTAAAAAAATGGCGGAAGAAAAAAAAAAGGGCAGATCCCACGTGCAGTGGGAATCGACGATATGCGAAGCACGAATGAGGAAGGTTGACATGTCACATTAAAATCAGCCCAACGTTAGAAGGCTGACGTAAATTATGCCGTACACGACTTCTATGTCATGATAATTATGTTTGGAAGTGTCATTTACCTTCGTCGTCTATGCACGTCACGTGATACCAGATTTGGTGTATGTGAAGCTAGCGAAGCTGCCGCGAGTACGCTATGAGCGTAGCGTGTAGTCATGTTTCACATGACACGCATATCTTGATTATCATATTTGAGCATGTCTTTTACTTTCGCCGTCTATTCACGTCACATGATATTAAATTTGGTCTATATTAGGCTAGCGAAACGGCCGCAGGCGCATCATGAGCGTGGCATGTAGTAATGTTATTACATGAAGTGAAGTCGCGAATGGGACGAAATGTTGTCTGGTCGGGAAGTAATGTAGATACAAACGCTTAACCGCAACGCCGGCAATCTACCTCTGACGTATGCAAGATGCCTCAAGTGATTATTTACTTGATTTAAGTTGGTAGCTTCGGCTTCTAAGCTTAGTGAACAAGGCTTCCGTGTGGAAGCCGAAACGTCTTTTTACATTTTTTGAGACCCTCTTGGTAAGCGTCTCGTCTTTTTATGTCTAAAATGACATGCTTTTACATGGTACGCATCTCATGATTATCACGTTTGCACCAGTCGTATACCTCTGTCATCCATTCGCGTCCCGTATGACGAGTAGTCATGACTTACATAACATGCATGTCGGGATTTCGACGTTAGAAATTGTCACTTATGTTCAGCGTGCAGTCATGTACTACCATAGCAGTTTTGCAACATATCGTGCGAACAGAACCACCTCAAGAGTACCAAGACCATGGAATGTAAATCGTAACATTCATGACATACTTCTGATGATTTTCATGTTATGATTAGTCAATGATGCTTGTCATGCAGCGATGTTCTTCCTTACCAAGTTTGGTATCGACACTATTATCGAAACGGCCAGGGTAGTTAGAAGGCCCCGCTGTGGTGGTCTAGTGGCTAGGGTACTCGGCTGCTGACTCGCAGTTCACGGGATCAAATCCCGGCTGCGGTGGCTACATTTCCGATGGAGGTGGAAATGTAGGGCCGTGTGCTCAGATTTGGGTGGACGTTAAAGAACCCCAGGTGGTCGACATTTCCGGAGCCCTCCTCTGCGGCATCTCTCATAATATTATGGTGGTTCTGGGATGCTAAACTCGACATATAAATCAATCAATCAATCAATCAATCAATCAATCAATCAATCAATCAATCAATCAATCAATCAATCAATCAATCAATCAATCAATCAATCAATCAATCAATCGAACAATCAATCAATCAATCGAACAATCAATCAATCAATCAATCAATCAATCAATCAATCAATCAAGGATAGTTAGAAGACGTAGGTGGATAGATAGACAGATAGATACGCTTAAGGTCGCTGAATTTAGTTAGCTAAAAATGCTTCGCATTTAATAGAAGGATGCTGTACCGTGTAGCGTAGTACGAGCTTGCCTTTGCAGATTGGCCATACGCGTATGTGTTAGCCGAAACATTTTGCACCAATTCGATAATTGCTTCAAAGAATCTCACGTTCTGTAGGCTGCACATCTCTCAAGTTATGAAGCATACTAATTGTGGTCTAGACACTTGGCTAGCCCGACTTCCGGCAGTATGGGCGGCCGTGATGTTTAATATAAGGAATGAGTTTAATTAACGGTCAGAGGAATTTTTGTGAAGGGCAATATGGCAACAGCGGAATGCGGAGTGACGGTTTGTTGACACATTTCTCACACAGCGTGAGCTTGCGACGGCCCGAAAGGTTGAACTTCATCGCCGCAGTTGTGGCAGATCATGGAGCAAGTACAAAAAGCTGCCAGTTGATATACAAAAATTCGTAATCGCAAAAGTATGCGTCTAAGTGAGCACAGCAGGGCGAGGCTATGCCATGACTGTCCACGGTACAAGGTAAAACAGTTTTGTGCATGGAGATTATGTTCGGCAAGAAATATTATCCAGCGATTCAACATTTCAGTGCCTTTCAGAAAGCTAGCTCGTGAATGGTATTGTCTTACAACTGTAGTGAGAAATGCTTCTTCCCTTGACTTGCCACCTGCTTCAATGCAGCACAAGCGCGTTTCAAGCGCTCTGCATTGAAGGTGGTGGAAAGTCAAGTTCAAGTAAAGGGGCCTTTCTGAATACGGGCGTTAGTCAAGGTGGTTATAAGAGTGTGATTTACATGACTGCACCTATAGAGGCTCTACGAAGTATAGAGTTGGTAGAGCTTTCCAATTTGGTTTATAAGGGTAATGTATCCGTTGTAAGAAGGTATAACATGAAGAGAATTAAACACGCTCTGAAAAACGGAGGAAGCGTCAAAGCAGTGAAGAGGAAACTGAGGATAAGCGAAAATTAGATGCATGCACTAAAGGACAAGGAAGGCAAAATAACTACCAATATAGATAGGACAGTTTTAATAGCGGAGGAGTTTTACGGGGTAGCCGGGACCACAGCATAATTTTTGCAACTCTGGTTTTACAACTCCGTAGTTTTACAGAGTTGTACAGTAGCCGGGACAACCGTGACCTTAATATAAGAACTACCAGTAATGCAGATGACACCCCACCAGTAATAATAGAAGAAGTTAGAAAAGCCTTGGAGAGCATGCAGAGAGGCAAAGCTGCTGGTGAGGATCAGGTGACATCAGATCTGCTGAAAGATGGAGGACAGATTGTGTTAGAAAAACTCGCCACCCTGTTTACGAGGTGTCTCCTGGCGGGAAGAGTACAAGAATCTTGGAAGAATGCTATATCATCCTAATACATAGGAAAGGAGATGACAAGGACTTGAAGAATTACAGGCCGATCACCTTGCTCTCCATCGCATACAAGCTATTTACAAAGATAATTGCTAACAGAATTAAGACAACATCGGAATTCAATCAACCAAGGGAACAAGCAGGATTTCGAACAGGCTACTCAGCAATTGACCATATTCATAATATCAATAAGAAATAGGGAAATGGTCAGAATACAGCCAACCACTGCACATAGCATTCATAGATTGCGAGAAGGTGTTTGATCCAGTAAAATATCAACAGTCATGCTGACACTGCGGAATCAGGGTGTCGACGAAGCATATATAAACATCTGGCAAAAAAGCTATAGGTTATCAACTGCTACCATAGTGCTTCATAAAGAAAGCAGCTGAATACCAATCACCTCGCCACACTGGTCTAGTGGCTAAGGTACTCACATGCTGACCCGCATGTCGTGGGATCGAAACCCGGCTGCAGTGGCTGCATTTTCGAAGCAGGTGAAAATGCTGTAGGCCCGTGTGCTCAGATTTGGGTGCACGTTAAAGACCCAAGGTGGTCGAAATTTCCGGAGCACTTCATAATGGCGTCTCTCATAATCACATGGAGATTTTCGAACGTTAAATCTCACATATCAATCTAATCAATCAGAATACTATTCAAGAAGGGTGTAAGGCAGGGGGATGAAATCTCCCCAATGCTATTTACCGTGTGCTTACAGGATGTTTTTATAGGCCTAGAATGGAAACATTTAGAGATAAGAGTTAATGGAGAGTACATTGGGAACCTGCCATTTGCCGACGTCATTTAATTGCTGAGTAACTCAGGTGACAAATTGCAACTCATGATTACGGAGTTAGATGAGGAGAGCAGCAAGGTAGGTCTTAAAATTAGTCTGCAGAAAACGAAAGTAATGTAAAACTACCTCGGAAGAGAACAGCGCTTCGAGATAGGTAATGGTGCACTTGAAGTTATAAAAGACTATGTCTACTTAAGACATGTAATAAGCGTGGAACCACACCACGAGTTTGAAGTAACTAGAAAAATAAGAATGGGGTAGAACGCAATTGGAAAGCACTCTCAAATCATGACAGGTAGATTGCCCTATCCCTCAAAAGGAATGTATATAACAGTTGCATCTTGCCGGTATTTAGGTAGGTAGCAGAAACCTGGAAACTTACAAAAAAAGATTCAGTCTAAATCAAGGATCATGCCATGAAATGAAAAAGAAAACGGTAGGTGTAGCCTTGAAAGACAAGAAGGGAGCAGAGTGGATCAAGGAACAAACCGGTATTAAAGATATTCTAGTTGAAATCAAGAATAGGAAATGGACATGGGCTGGCCATGTAGCGCGTAGACAGGATAACCGATGGTCATTAAGGGTAACTAGCTGGATTCCCAGAGAAGGCAAGCGGGTTAGGCGGAAAGAGTAGGTTAGGTGGGCAAATGAGATTACGAAGTTTGCGGGTATAAAGTGGCAGCAGCAAGCACAGGACTGAGTTGACTGGCGGAAGATCGGAAAGACCTTTGTCCTGCAGTAGACGTAGTCAGGCTGATGATGATGATGATGATATATGTATGGGTGCTCTTTGTTGATTGTTCATTGCAGTAACACCATTGTTCACAACTCACTGCGGCTCCTTTTTAACATCGAATTTATCGAAGCCGGGCGTGATGTCTGCTCAATTTGAAGACTATGATCATTGTGAACATCCACATGCTCTCTTTTTTCTTCTCTTTACCTTCCGCTTCAACCATAGAACACGTGTGTGAACTGTCCAGCGGGTCTCTTTGATCTAGCTCCACATCCTGTACGTAGTTCACGAAAGTGTCGTGCGAGTGCCCCCCCCCCCCCCCCTGTTTCTCTGACGTTATACTTGGTGACAACTTTCTCTGGCAGCACAGCCAAGGCTACGAAGCCCAAGCACGCCCTTTCTTGCTACGCTTCTGCATGTAGTCCACGAACGCTTACTTTGATATGCTGCGTAGCGTAATGCACAATATAAAAACGGATTTAAATATTATATTCAAGACTGTTCGAAATATTACTAGGAAGCATCACTCATGTAGGCTTTTCGTTCTTTGCTGTTTCTAGTTTTCTTGCTTTCTGGTGCAATTTCACTTTTTCCCTGCCTCGGTAAACAACGATGGCGTCGCTCGGTTCCTGCAAGTTATCATCGAAGCTTATAAGCGAGCATGAGTACGCGTTCGTCAGTTGATGTGCATTCATCGAGCAGGTAGAACCGAAGACAGTGGTGCGTCGTGAAATATTTTGTTTCCGGTGCCTGCAATCGCCGAATATTTGTGTGAAAATTATATCATCAGCGGAAGTGGGGCTCTAATCGCTATAGCCGCCTTGAAAGTGACACCGGAGCCATGCCAGTCTTCAGCAACACCAGCGGCTTGGAGGAAAGAGTGCGATTGGAAACTGCACGTAAAAGCAATGAACCATTTTCTAAATTGTGTTGCATATGTGGCTAATATTGTCGGTACTATAACGTGGAAGATTGTGTAGCAGTGGCGCAACAACTCTCTCAAGAATGGGAGGGGGGGACTGGAGAGGATACGGGGTCGCTTGCACACACACAAACAAACGCGGGCACGTATATATATATATATATATATATATATATATATATATATATATATATATATATATATATATATAACATACAGTAATGCCAAGGAATGTATAGGGGAAGTTAATAGAACAAATCTAATGTAAATAAAGAGAAAGTAAAGTGGGTGAAAAAGTAACTTGCCGTGAGCAGGATTCGAACCTACGACCTCAGAATAACGCGTTGGATGCTCTACCACTGAGCTATCACGGCAGCTATTCCCCCAGTCACTTTATTGGGTTTATATGTGAATTTCAAACGTGAGAGTCCAGTCAGTGTCACCTGTTGCCATGGCGGCGAGTGTGGTACACTCCTGAATAGCCACCGTGGTAGCTCAGTGGTAGAGCATCAAATGCGTTATTCGGATGTAGTAGGTTCGATTCCTGCTCACCGCAAGTTATTTTTTCACCCACCTTTCTTTCTTCTTATTTGCGTTACATTGGTTCTAATAACTTCCCTATACAATCCTTGGAATTAGTGTATGTGATATCTCATTATTGTTGTGTCAAAACACGGAAAACCGAGCCCTTAGGTACACACTTCTTTCCCTTATTTATTAACGAGGGTCTCGTATTGGCAGACTTGGTGCCGTTAGGTTGTATACGAGGGAATATTGGTCAGCTGCAGCTCGCAATAAGTTCACGTGCTACGTGACGCCATACAGTCTCATAAAAGAGTGTACCGTACTCGCCGCCATGACTACAAGTGGCGCTGACTGACACTCCCACGTTTAAAATTCTTATTTAAACCCAATAAAGTGGCTGGGGGAATAGCCGCCGTGATAGCTCAGTGGTAGAGCATCGAACGCGTTATTCGGAGACCGTAGGTTTGATTCCTGCTCACGGCAAGTTATTTCTTCAGCCACTTTTCTTTCTTCTTATTTACAATACATTGGTTCTAATAACTTTCCCTATATATTCATTGGAATAATTGTCTGTAAAATCTCATTTATATTGTGTCAAAACATGGAAAAACGGGCCCTTAGTTGTACACTTCTTTCCCATATATATATATATATATATATATGATAGAAAAATAGGTGTGTTTGTGAGAGAAAGACAGAGACAGAGACAGGGAAGAGAGGGGTACGGACACTCTAAATTGTTGGTGGTTTGTTATCACACAATGCGAGTCACAACAAAGCAGCGTATGTTGCAAGTTAGTTTATTCGTCGCTTGAAATGCAAGTCGAACAAAACAAGCAAATGGAGGTGTCTGAACGATGGGGTGTTGCAGTGATTCTTGAGCTCAGTCGGTTTATGCGAGAGACTCGATGTGTGGATCTTCAGAGCTGAAGATTACCGAATCAGTCTTCTTTCAGCTATCCTAGAGATAAACTCCTTCAGCACTTGATTTAAGTCAAGCGCAGCAGGTTTCTCCTGATGGACGTGAAGAAGAAGGAATTGGGTTAGCCCATAATGGGACATCGTACATTGTAGGTATGTTTCGAGGCACCTAAGACCACTGAAGGACCTTTCCAAGCTGGCTGTAGACGCTGGCACCCTGAAAATTAGTGGGAAAATTAAGATGACAAGTCTGACCACTTGCTCCATAAGATCGCGTACAACGGATGGTTTTATGCTAATTTGTTTGGCTATGGAGTGCACGTTGCACGGTTTGAGTTGTCCTGCAATAGATGGCAGCACCAGAAGCTGCGCGTGAAACCTGTCGAGGTCAAAATCTGAAGCGTGTACTCCTAATTGCTGCGTCAAACTCGCGCGTGATGGCAGACTTTCTGCTGCTGATGTGTAGAGTATTTCTACTAGCCTCGCCAGCGTGACAAAGCCGCTTTGCGTAAACCTCCTCTGCACTTCATTGATTAACCGGTCTAATATTGCGTAAAAATCGCACCGAAGTTTTTCGTCAGACATAAACTTGGCCAGAGATGTGGCTTTGTCCGTTGCCTCAAACCTGCGAGGCGGTTGCTTCATTCTTTGTGCCAGGCCCGACATTTCAATATGCATTCTCTGGACGCGGATTTCGGTTTCTTCGAATATCCTATCGAAAGAGTCCTGCGTACAGAGGTCTAGCAGGGTCTTCTCCAAAATTTGTGCAGCTTTTTTAGCACCTCCTGCACTGTACTGTGGGCTTTGTAATGACTTTGCCAGCATCTCGCACGGTCCAAACATTTTGATCGCATTGTAAAGAAAGAACACTGTGTCGAAATTTTCATGCGCTTAGAGAAATCAATCATAGCTACTCGTCTGCTGTCGGCGACAGCACCTGTTGTTTCTAGAATCTCTTCCCAGGTCATATACACACGCTCATAATTTTCCTGGAAACATGACAACAACTTTACCTTGACTGCCCAGCGAGTCACATAGAGTGGTAGTAAGCGCTTAACCTTCTGGTTCGATCCACCATAACAAGGCTCGAGCACGATATCCATATCAATGCCTTTCCTCTTAGCTGACTCTAAGATAACATTTGACACATCCTTCACGATCGACTGCACCTCACACATTGCGTCACACTTTCGATACACTTCCTGGAGAGCGAGATCTAAAGCATGGTTGCTGCAGTGAATGTAGGTGCTTTTAGGTTGTTCATTGCACAGTATTTTCTGCACGTGATGCATGCAGCCAGATATGTTAGCCGCACCATGAAAACTGTGCCCACGAAGATCTTACATGGTAAGCGTCAGCCTGAGCAATACTTCTTTAATATAAGCAGCCAGCGTTGCTGCTTTAGAGTCTGGTGGCCTGTACACGCCGATGAAAAACTCCTCCGCAGACAATTCTGGTTTCACAGTACGAACACATAAATGAAATTGTTCGGTTCCTGCGATGTCAGTAGTCGCATCAGCAATGATTGAAAAAAGAAAAAAGGGGATGTTTAGATTTATTCAACAATGTCTTGTTGTGCATTATGTGCTTGTATCTCTAATATTTCATTCTGCACAGATAGAGCTAACCAATTGTCTCGAAGCTTCAGCCACGATCTTAGCTTAAGAACATCATTTGCTCTTTCTTCTAGAAACGAAATAAGGTTGCCGTCATCCGCCTCGTGACCTCGTATGCGACCGGTGTGAGCCAGATACCTTAAAAAACTCACGACTACTGATAGAGCTGTCAAGGCATTTTTCTGCTCTGATGTTTTATGCTCAACCAATTGCGAAATGACGGGATTGTTTTGTTGCTGCTGGATAACTATTTCTGTTGACCTTCGGTGAAAGTCAATTTTCTCATGTAATCGGAACCTTTCCAGCGCTTTCTTTCAATTACGAAACCTGTAAGAATGCCATTTTTTGGCCCTCGATGGACATACCTTTGGCTATTCGCAATGCCCGCCACTTATAGGTGGCGCGCCGTGCAATCCAAGATGGCTGCGGAAGGATGATCAACCCGAGAACTCTCGTAAGAAAAGATAGGACGCATAGAAGTGCGCCCAGTGCCACTTTCACCGGATGAAATCTTGATCGTCAAATTAATGTATATAGAACAAAAGTACTTTCCCCACACGCCTTCTCACTTCCTTTCCTGAGCAGTTACCACCACAAGGGTTGTCATGCGCTAACAATTCATCTCGACATGACTCTGGCACCACTGCCATGACTGATTCCCGTCAAACTGCTCCCTACCAGTTACCTTGACGTCCGACCCCTTGTTCCAGCAAGCACTGAATAGTTCTAAAAAATGTTCTTTGGTGACACGCTTAACCGCTTTTTTAGAACGTCACCGCAAAGGTTTTGGCGATACTTCGGTGAGAGAAAGGAAGAAGTACAAAAAATAAGAGAAGATAATGAACTACTGACAAACAAAAAAATATTGCGGATCATTTCAATCACTTCTTTCGTCCGTACTCACCGCGAACGATACTGACGTCGACGTAAGTTCGGAATGTGCTACTTGTAGCCAAATGAATGACGTAGAAATCACCTAGGAGGGCGTATTTCAACAGCTATTAGATTTAGATTCGAAGAAAGCAAACAAATGAGATGAGACTTCGATCCAGTTTCTTCAAAGATATGCTGAATGTGTATCTCATTAGCTAACTCTTATATTTAAAAATCAATAAAAACACATTCTGTGCCACAAGACTGACGTAGTGCGGTAGTCATTCTAGGGTTTAAGGGAGGGATCTGAACGACGGTGAATAATAACTGGCCTATATCTCTAACATTCATCTCTTGTAAGCTTTTAGAACACATAATAGCTAAGCATATCATTTGTTACTTAGAAAGTGACTCTTTACTTTAGCTCCACCAGCATGGTTTAAGAACGGGCCTTTCCGCTATCACACAACTAATACAGACGATTCACGGTTTCGCCAGGGCAATTGATACCAAAAAACAGATTCGTGTAATAGCCATAGATTTTGCCAAAACCTTCGATAAGGTGCCACATAACAAACTAATTTACAAGCTGGAAACAGTCGGGCTTAATGCCACTGTTATAAAGTGGATTAAGGCAAACTTGACTAATCTCAAGCCGCACGTAATAATGAATGGACATGTCTCTGAGTCACTGTCAGTGCTCTTGGCAGTCCTGCAGGGATCTGTACTGGGACCACTCTTGTCTTTGGTGTATATAATGATACTTCTGGTGTCATGGAGCCAGGTGTTCAACTTGAACAGTTCGCAGATGACTGTTTATTTTATTCTACTGTAAGAAACAAAGAGGATCAATTAATAACAGATCTTTACAGGCGTTGAGCAAATTGTGTAAAAAATTGGAATATGAAAATTATTATTGTAAATCGACATACACAAATAATACAACAAAAGATAGCTGTTTTTCATTTTCATATACCATCGGAGACAAGTGTTTATAAATACTACTCAGTTTAAATATCTAGGATTAACGATAACGAAAATTTATCTTGGAACATACACATGTTTGTTCAAAGGCAAATGGGAAGCTATGTTTCCTACGAAAACAAAAACAAACTACAAGGTGCAACCGCCGATGTGAAACTTGCTGCTTATAAAAACTTTATAAGGCCAGTTCTTGAGTGCGCGTTGGTGGTATGGGGCGCTCATCAATATTATTTAAAGAAACAAACATAAAAAAATTAAAAGGGACGTAGTGCGATTTATATGCTCCCAGTACCAAAGGACGGAATCAGTTACAAAAATGCTCCATTCTTCTGGCCTCCATTTCTTAGAAACGCGCTGGCAGAAAAATCGTCTAAAAGTAATATTTCAAATTCTAAATTGCGTAATAAATATTAGCAAAGAAGTCTACTTACTGCCGCCAGGTGAAGAGAACTCAAGAAGGAACCATAACAGGGCCATTAAAGAGTATTGGAATAGTACGGATAGCTTCAAATACTCCCCTTTTCCTAACACAAATTGAAATTTGGAATGAATTGCCGGTAAATGTTGTTGACCAGAACGATTTGTCGAAATTTGAACAGAGCTTGGATGAATATCTTTACAAGTGTAGCGTTTGATCTTTATCTAACATGTATTTGTGCATTTGCTAGTGATGTTGTTTTTACTTTATTATTTTATGATGTTACCGTCTTTGTAAGGGCTCTCGCATGAGAACTGACAGTATTTTCAAATAAAATAAAATAAAAAAATAAAAAGAAAATGCTTGTGATGGTGGCGAAAATGTAAAGGCGGTTCGCTAAGGGGAGAAGGAGAGAAAAACGAGTCGTCAAGTTGAAGAGTAGCGGTCTTGCACACTACGGCACGCAGCGAGGGGAGCGGGAGGAGGTGGGACAGCGCCCTGAGCGCCACCGCTTCATCAGTGTTCGCGCTACCAGTGTGTATCTGCCGCAATTTGTTTTCTCTTCGCTATTTTGCTTTCGTACTTACTGGCCAGCCAATTTTTCTTCATGGTTGGGTCCACAATTTAGCATATATATGAAATAAATAAATGAATAAATAAATAAATAAATATTGTCTTACCAAAACTCATTATCTGACAGTATATCTGACCCAACATGGGCGTGCCCACGGGGGGGGGGGGGCAGACAAAAGCATTGCGGCCCTTCTCCTCCACTACTATCGTAACTCTTTGCGTTATTAGTGCGTTCGGTTCGTTAAGGCCTCAAAAAGTAATGGCTGCTGCAGTATACTTCCTACCCCACCTGCCTCTAATAGAGAGAATTCTGTGCACTCTTACGCTATAAAATAGAGCTCCATAGTTTATACATTACTTTTTCTGAATATTTTTAACGCCGTAAGTGTTCGGCTGATTGTAACAAAGCATTTCAGAATGTTGTCGGTTCCTTTAATCAGATTGCATGTAGGACGAGCTAAACGAGATGGTCTGCTGTGGACTGCATGCGACCACTAGCAATCGTACCGACTGTACCCTCACTCATGCACAATATAGCCGACCCATTCGATTAGCGGATCAGACCCTCGACAACGAATGGTCCTGCTCACCGCTGTCGTTGTACTGCGAGTGTTTATATTTCAATCGCAGAGTTTCAATTTTAGTTTAGTTTATTACTATAAGTTCGACATACACTAACCGATCTAATGGCTCAATTACGGCCCCTTCAACGACCGCATTGGTCTAGTCAACTTCGTGCTTGAATGCTAACGCGAAGGTCAGCGAATTGAATTCCACCCGCTCTGGAGCATTTCTATAAACACGAAACGTTAGAGACCATTGTGAGTAGATTTAGGTGCACGTTAAAAAAAAAGAAAGCACAAGTGGGGAACATTTACGGATCTCACAACCACGGCATCCCTCGCAATCATACTAGTGTTTGGGTATATGGAAACGAAATGATTTTTATAAGATTTGCCCTCTGTGATTTTGTTCCTCAGTTAACAACCACTCCAGAATAAATAGGTGTACTGAGAACTACGCTTTCTGAAAAGAAAAATGTTACTCCGTGTCTTTTCCCAGGACATCACGAAGATCACGATGTGGCCGCTGCTGTTGCCACTGCTGGCGGTGTCGATGGCGGCTTCCCTTCCGTTCCCAGACGGGCAGGACGATGACGCACGGGAATGGCACTTCAAGATGAGCCTAACCAAGGTAGCGACGAAGCTCCGGGAATTCGTCCAGGTACGTCGAGAAGAGCTTGAAGTGACGCGCTTTAACACCGTTCCGCTAGATGTCCATGTCGCCGAAGATGCGCTTTCGGCGTCGTTGGCATTGACTGTGAGCGCGAAATCTGGAAAATATGAAGGGCGCTTGAGCTTCGCTTCTAATAGGAAAACGCGACAGCTTAATCGGACCGTCTTCGTATCGCCTCCCCATTCGCTTGCCTGGCTTCGCTGCTCGGTAGACACCTAAACCGTGCTTCAACAAAAACCTGAGTGCAGACGCACGCCGGCTTCTGTGTTCATGCATGTGGCGTGACAGAACACGGAAAGTTCACCCGTGAGGTGAAGCAACCTTGCCGGTTGCCTGACCAGCCGCTAAAGAACAAGAACGTTCGAGATGCGTGTGCCACCACCAACGCCAAATCGTATATATGCATAGCTGGCTGATAATAAGCTATAGGCTGCATGCATAGTGGCTGAGCGGCTAAAGGCATCGCACTACGGTGCGAGGGGTCGTTATTTTGAACGCTCACTCAAAACGAATATTTTTTTATTTTTTTGTTTGCATCCACCGCGAATTTTTCCTCACGGACAACGCTGTATTTTGCTCCCAACTAAAAACTAAAGACGCCTCCGGGATCGGCCAAACTATAAACAAGCAAGAATGTCTTGTGATGACCTCATCACGCGATGTCCCGTTGGGTGGTGTGAGCAAGACGTGTGATGACTTAAAACTTTTCGCTGATTTATGACGTCACAAAGACGTCACTGGGTGACGTCATCACATGAAAATTTTTTGGGTCACTCGTGTGGACGCTGATGGTCATTTTCAATCTCGGTTTAAGGCATCAACGATTCTCACTGCTCCGAAAGAAAAACGGGTCGGAGGTGAAGCACGCCGTGTTTCGAGAGAGATTTCTCTCATGACGCACTAGATGTGCACACCCTGAAACCGCGCACGTAGGGAAGGGTGTTTCCACCCCAATAACAAGGTCTGAAGACGGCGGCACAGTGAAGCTCACCCAAAGGTGCTTCTCCTTGTTCTTGCTGTTCTTCTCCTTTATCTCTACATGCCCGGTTTCAATTCCCTACGGCTTGTGATAAAGGGTGTTTTAGCTACACTATGCTATGGGCTAACTGCTATCTTCCTATATTGGCCCGTTTGAGAGTTTTGTGATGTCTCCATTGTGACACATACTCCTTTTTTATGGTAGACCGTGACTACATAACCCACAGTGACCACAAAAGACGCCAAAAAACAGAGCCCGTAAAGTGCTTCGCACATTAAATTACGGCGCCCGTCCGAAGTGCGCAGCTAGTCACAGTGAAAGCGGGGGGAGTGTCCTTTCTGGAGCCTTTGTGAATTCTCTTGGGGGCAACTACTGGAAAAACAAACACGTAGCACCCATTACGCCTTAAATCAACGTAGATTTTGTGAAGTCAAGATGCACCAAACACGCCGTTACTTGTTATGCAGAGGAGAAGCAATGTACCAGCGACACACGCAGGAGGCGCGGCGTGCGCTTCGTTGAGGTGGTGACTGATGACGAAGAATTGTGGCTGAGCCCTTTGTAATGGGTTGGATGCTTTAAACCACATGCGAGTTACGCAATTCGCATTTTGTGACGCATGGTCGTTGTTTGACTCTTCTACAAGGATAAATTACACCTTCGCATTCTGGAAGCAGTGCTAGAAAACATATAGATTAGGAAGGGACAAACTTACGTGACGAGCACCGACTCACAACTAAATATATTTATTTGAAAGAAATATGTCAGTAATATAAGTATTACTTCATAAAACATGGGCTAAGTAGAGAAGCAAGCTATTTTTTCCGTTGGTAACCATGATATATAATTGAAAAACATGTCACCCGTTCTTTTCATATGAAAGGCTTATGTCACCTTTCGAGCAACCATGCATTTGTGTGATGACAAGACCTTCGTACGTGCGAACATGAGTCAACACCCACACGTGCACGCGTGCAGCAGTGCGAGGCGAGATGCGAAGGATCCAATTACTTCAGCAAACTGGTTACGCTCCTCGAAACGCACATTTGAAGGTCTTCTGGTTTGCACCACTTATGAATTCCGGCAAGCAAGAGGAATCGGGCCGGCAACTTTGCACATACAAGGCGCGTTTTCCTCGTCTGTCTTAGTTTTCCTCGTTTTCTTGGATGTTCTTTTTAAACATTTTTGTTTTCAGTTGAGAGCATCCGCTCGTCCTGTGTGCCTCTACCTGCTTAGTCTACGTCTTTTAGCGCTGCTTCAAAGATGCATTTGTACCAAGCAGTAAAACTTTTGTATCCTGTTGTGATATATTACTACTGTCAACGCTATTTCTGCGACGTCACGTAGCCCAAATAGGGTGTGTTCCCAAAAAAGCTTTAAGCATCAGCGTGGCTAATACTCGGCTATCACACAGAGGGCCAGGCTTGGAATCCCGTTAAGTGCTGCATACATATTTTCATTTTGTTGTTTTTTTATTCCATGCGATAGTGGTTACGGACACCAGCGGTGGCGGTGGTGGGCAGCTACAGCACCCAGAACAGCTCTTGTTGCAATCTCAGGACTTTATCTGTAAAAAGAGAAAGAAAAAATATTATACAAGATTCTAGCAGTGCGAGGAATAAAGGCCGATTTTTCGCAAAGTGCGCAGCCATAATTCATCATCCCCTTCACCAACAGCATGAACAAAACGCGCGTTGGTGCTTGTGTCGCCTTACAGACTCGTAGGTAGGACTTCAGCAATTCGTGGAATGAAGAAAACAAATGTTGCAAATAGGCACTTCGCAACTGCATGCTCTTGCAGTAGGCCTACAATCTAGGAGATTTTAAAGAAGCCATTTCCACATACACGGACGTTGGTTTCATTTTAACATGGCTGAGGTGTTTTCCGAAATTAAATGCATATGCTGTAATTCGTGCACAAGGCAAAAATATTGTTCAGAACAATGACGGATGATAGAATGAAACAGAAAACAAAAAAATGTAGTTGACCCCTCAGATATCGGAATCGGTATAACACATGAAAGTGAAACGTGTCTTCAGAGAAGTGGTTGAATTTTGATTGCACGTTTATGCATAATGTATACTGGTATTTAGTGAATACAGCACCCATATATGTTGACGTAAGCATGTTGACTCCAGGTGACACATCTCCATCACAAAAAGCAATGACTTGCGAGTGCGAGACATTTACAGGAGACACTGCACTGCACGCGCCCGAGCATCGCTGAAACCCTGCAGGAACTACAGGGGTTATCAAATCGGGCAAGCGAAACCGAACGGGTTTTCACCGAATTCGTGCTATCACGGCCCGCTGCAGAGAAGGGTGCACAACTTATGGGTCGGCGACCGTCCTGTGGATGCGCTGCGCATGCAGCGTCGTAATAGCGAGCGACGTCGTGCTGGTGTGAGAAGGTACGACCATTAGTGTGTGTGTATGCCAGTCACTTATGCCGCGATGGGCTCCACTTAAGAAACGCTAGATGCAGAGTTCTCAGTTTGAGCCACAAACGCATAAAGACATGCTGCTTCCCCATGGTGTGTCCCTCGCTGCACTGAACTCATAAGCGCGAAGTCAGTAACGTTGTCGAAACTTGGAGAAGAAGCCACGCTCCACTGTGCCGAGGATATAAAGACCCAACGCTACCTATGTGTGGTGGTAAAGCACCCTCATGCAAGCGCCTGCTCGAATGCTGGCATCGAGGCGCTGTATTGTAGTTCTGAGACTACCTAAGCGTTCTCTGTCGCGGCTGGTTATTTTCATAACGCAGTACTTCTCCGCTCGTAGGTGGTGGCACCACCCCGACAAACCAAGAGTGCAGGTACAGAGGGAAGGAGTGGAAGTTATAAAATTCCCGTCTGATGTACACTTCACAAATGCGCCTGTAGCGTTGTTAAATATACATAGACAATAAAGAAACAAAGAAGCCCGTAGTCTAGCTGGTTATGGGCCCGGTACGTATAGGCACCAAACACCAAGTAATAAATAAATAAATAACTAGCTAAATAAATAAATAAATAAATAAATAAATAAATAAGAACGAGCGCTACGCGTCTTAACATAACGCAGTATTGTTCTTAGCTGTATGTAGCACGTGAGAATATTTTGGGCGCATGTCTTTTTGTGACCGGTTCGTAACCACCTAGTTGTATGACTCACTCAGCAGGTGGCGCCAGTATGAGTGACAGACAGACGGACAGACAGAGAGACCGACGGAAGGATGAACAAACAGAGCGACAGACATGCATACAGACAGAAAGACAGACAGACATATGAATGGACGGACCGATGGATGGACAGACAGACGGACGGAGGCATGAACAGAAAGACCTCATTGCCAATGACAGAATTGTGCAGCACATGCTTCCCGAATACCCATTCAGATGTATCCATATATGCAACCTACCACGATCCGAGGGACGTGCATAGACTTGGTGTTTGCAAACTTCTCACTGCAGCCAGTACAAGAACCTTTCAGCTTCATTTCATGGACCATAAAGCCGTAATATTGAAGTGACATCACAATCCATCCGCCATGACAACGAAGAAATGACAAGAACAAACGAAGAAACGAAACAACAAGCGAACAAGGACAAAATAAAATTTGATTTGTATGGTATACGCGCAGCCTTACGTCTTTCTAATGATGTACTTTTCACGGGAGAGTTGCGGTTTGCCGTTGATCACTTCCTCTAGAGCTTCGCCCACTTATAATCATTCATTCCATTGTTATGGCGTGATCCCCTTTTAATACCACTACTCCGTCCCTGTGCCGACCTGTTGAGATGTCATCGTAAAGATGACACCTAAAAAAGTAACCCCCAATTACAGGGGGTACTTTTCTCTTTTGCCTTTGTATAGCCATCTAGAAAGTGGCATTTACGACGGTGAAGTCCCTCCAGGCAGGGCCTCCCATCAAAAGACTAGCACAGGCCCGTCTTTCCAAGCATAGAGTTACATAATTCGGACCGCAACTGCATACCTGTGATCAACTAAATTCGCATCCTTGCACTCATCATCTAAAGCAATGGCCCCAACTTGGTGATGCTGGAGAGTACACTCTAAGGCAAAAGGGTGTTAAAAGGGTGTGTGGTTCGTCTTTTTGGGGACTAATGGGGCTGCCACAACCATTAATCTCATTCGGGACTAACGGCACTGGGTCTAACAGTTAGTGCCCTCAAGAAACCAACATTTAGTCCACACATTTACACCTTAGTGAGTAACCGTTAGTCCCACAGTTCACCCCAAATGACGAACATTTAGTCTTCACATTTGCGCCTTACAGAGCAACTGTTAGTCTCCACATTTACACATTACCGGGCAACCGTTAGTCCTCACAGTTGCACCTTGCCGGACAAACGGTTGATTCACTCAAATACTCCAATCGGATGAACTTTTTGTCCCCAGTTCACATTGTTTATTGTTTGTTTTCCGCCAGGCTTAATACTTTTTCGCCTGTTTTTCTGCGCAGTGAGCAACAAATTCCGCAGAACAGAACGCGCGAAAATGTAGTTAGCCACCTATGTGTAACTGCTTTCACAGTCACGGCAACAACGAAAGACAAAAGTGAGACATCGAAATCTTTTATTTTTCTACGTACACATGAAGTTTCCCCCTTCTTTTGAGGGAATTCATAATGAAGTGTATAAATCCAGTCTCGTTGTCAAATCTTCTTCACTCCTTGGGGAGCTCCTCCGACGGAAGCATGGAAGCGATAGATGACAGGCATTGCAGACGCGAGGGCACGCAGCCTGCTGCCTGTTGTGTTCCCACGACAGCACGTACAATAATATAGTAAAAATAATTAGGCACACGTCAAAGAAGATGAAGATGCACGCATATGACAAGTACGTGCTCGTTAATTCAAAAACAAGCTTTAAAACATGACACAAAATAACTTTATCTTCACATCTCGCACAGTCCTTCTGAAGCTGCTCTGACGAAAGAGATGGATGACGGGCATCATAGACACCAGCGCACAGTCTTCAGCACGGTGTGTGCCCACGGCTGCACAATAAGTATGTAAAATAGTGAGTCACACGTGACAGAGGATGAATACAAATGCATATGAGAAATACGTGCGAGGTGAAATGAAAACATATGTGAGATATGACATGCTAATAATTTCACCGTGATGTCACACACCGTCAAAGACTCATTTTGATCCCCGTAGCGCAGCAGCTTAGGAGCGGCGGTCGCAGTCACGACTCCGTGAACAACCGTGCCGCTAACAAGCCAGCGAGTCCTAAGCGACGTCGTTCAGCTCGAGCAAGCGAACGCGAGACCAAACACGGTGCTGCACGCGGAATGTCTGCCGCCAGCGAACTTCTAACTGTAGAGCGAGCGTACGCTTGGCCGCCGCCACAAACAGCGGCGAGCTAGTTTGGAGCTAGCGCCGAAGAAATCGACGGTAATGCGGCCCTTTTCCACTAACTCGAGCGAGTGCATCGCGCAAACGCGAGTCCGCTGCCGCGACCAGCGGACGGCTCCGAGCTGCTTGCAACCGACAGGTGGGAAAGCCAACTGTAATGGCGACCAATTTTCAGTGAGTTCCGACGCTAGCGAAAGCCCCGCCAGCCCGTGCTGGTGCACTTACGGCGCACGACACACTACAACGAAGCTTTTTACGAGAACCCGCAACGTGTTTTCGATGACTCCCAACGAAGTGATGAGGTCTCAGCCCAATATCGTCAGCACGGAGCTCATCGCGGCGGCAAAGACAGGCGAGCACTCGATGAGCGAGCATACGGGAGGCCGATGGCAATGGCGGACTGATGCACAGGCGAACTGAAGACGCTGAAGCTGACCTTCGCGATGCATTTCGAGCGTGCGATATACAACACGACCAAGCCCGTTGCCGGCAAGCGCGATGCGTATCGCACACGCGACAAGTAGAGTAGAATAAAGAATGATAACCTACTTGCCCCAGAATCCAGTGCTGTTTTCTGCCCTGAGTCGGACTGAAGTATATATCCGATAGGCCTGTTGTTTTTTCGGCAGCCATATTGGCCTTCCCAACTGTTGCTGTCGTGTGTTGGTCGTGACTATATTGAAGTCAGAGATTTACAGCGCGGCGTGGTGACCTGTCGAGGCTTGCTCCAGACTTCATGGGTGCAGCGAAATGCTAAAGCAGCACCCACGCTCATCCAGGCGTACACACAACACCACGTCGTAATTCTTAGATCGTCGAATTCAGGCGGCCGTGGTCGAGCACTCCGAGCGTGACGCTACGCGATCGCCACCGGCAAAATACGGGGGAAAGACTGAGCCAGCAGAGGAGGAGAAGGACATGTGCTCTGTGGAAAAGGAGGGCTGGCCACCTTGGCAAGGCTTTTCGTGCTGCCTGCAATGCCCGGGCGGTTCATCCCAGTAGAAACTAAGTGGTTTCGCGCCCAACGCTTCCCTCTGTGGTTGCTCCTCAACTGTCTATTCGTTCATCGCACACGTCTATTGGGCTCCGTTACTCCTTTTTCGGGTAATTTTGCCTTAGAGTGTATCACAATCAAGATTCGGAACGCGCTGATGATGTTTCGGTGCATCATGAATAGGCACAGAGGACTGGGCGAGGACAACGCCATCAGAATTGTCCACGTTTTTGTTTTCAGTCACATCAAATACGTGGCTGTGGTGCTTAACTTGAAAAAAGTAGAACGGCAAAAGCTTGGAGTACACGAACGATGTGCTTTTGAGACAACATTTGGGCCCTCCTACAATGCCTCCACTGCTCTCTTCTTAGTGCTAGCAGTGCATAATTATGAACGGTGCAAAAAACACGGGACACAACATGACGAGAACCCAAGAACGGGCGCCCGGCCTTGTGTTCTCGTGATTTTGTGTCCCATGCTTTCTGCACAGTTCATAACTATTAACACACACCAACTCGCCCAACTGTCAGTGCGACTGAGTTCATAATACCTTTGCCTAAATAATCGAGACGCAGCATACGACACAGCTCGCACGCCTATGCAGAACCAAAGCGGGCGAAGACATTCTAGTCATTCTTGCTCTGAGCATTATAGCGGAAAGGGACAGCGTTCAGAAATTACCTAAAGTCATGCTACAACCATTTACGTACACCCAGTCCAAAATCACGGAAAAGACTTGTCAGTGCTAGAGCCGTCGTGGCAGACGCCACAGGATTTCCCGACCAGACAGTTGTCGTGGATGCAGTGCACATACCAGGAAAGCACGCCTACTCGGTCGTAGTAAATGATGGAAACGAACGAACGTGCCACTCACGCGTTACACCAAGAGGCTGGACGTAGCCGAAGAAGCAGTGACAGCTCTAGCTCCCACAGACCCAAGCTCCTCAACAATATACAGTGACTCTAGAGCAGCCACTTGAGGTTTTGAAAAAGGCGGGATAGACAAGAAAACACTGCAAAATTTAGCCGGAAATAACATCACCGATCACTCCATGGTATGGTTCTCGGCACACATGAACAGCTTAAGGGTCTATACTGCGGATTCTTAACGAAACCGAGCACGAAACGGCGTGATGACTCATTGCCCATGTCACTCGGGTTTCCCTTGCTACACTAAACATGGAGTGCAGGGATCAGCTATTCACTTCAAATGAAATAACGAAGCACTTTTTCTAACCTAGCGAGAGTTTTCGCTCCCAGAGACGAAATTAGTGCGCAGCCAGACGGTCACGTTACGCTAACTCCAGATTAACTCATTCCCCAGCCTCTGGCAAATGAAGTATATCAACCCAGACTACAACGGACAACATGTGTGTGAACAGGGTCATGAACGTGTAGATTTAAACCATATGTTCTGTGGTTGTGCATCGAGTGACACGCCAATAACAATGAACAGTGGGCCAAAGTGTTCAAAAATTCTTCTCTAGCAGACCAACTTTCGGCTGTTCAGGAGGCCCACGAGGTGTCGGAGAGCTTAGGACTCTTTGTCCCGACGTGGGAGATGCTCTCTACACCTGTCGTTTAGTCGAGTGTCCTTCAGTACCCCTTTTCGGGTAATAAAGTTTCACCACCACCACCGCGAAAGTGGGTCCGATTACTTCCGATATTGCCACCTAAGCATTTCGAAGGTCGCAGCAAATTTCGGCGAAGTTTTACGCAGATCGAAATCAGGAACGGAAATGATCTTTTATAGGACAGCGAGTACTTTAAACAGTTGTTTTTGCTTCTTGTGAAACATTTTGCTTTTGAGATGTGCATAGGAAACGTATTGCACACAGAACGGTGCCTTCAAAATGTGTCGCTTTACTTATGTCCTAACTGTTTTTTTGAGAAAGTTACTAGCACCGTAATTCGGGTGGCATTCGCCGTGCTAATGGTAAGGGCTGACATATCGGGCCCCTGAACAGCACCCCGCAAGTTTGGACAAATTAGTGTTGGTCCTTTCGGTGCGTCAGTAAACGCCGGCTGTGGTCGAAAGAACGAGTCAGAGCCGAGAGTTGATAACAAAACCAATAATGCATTTTCACATTAGGCATACCAAAAAAAAAACACGAACGAGCACACTTGGCAGTTATCTAATATAATATGACACCAATATCAACATACTCGAGTACACTCAGAACAACTGGCACAAACAACACGTGCTACAATGCAGCCCCGCCGCGGTGGTCTAGTGGCTAAGGTACTCGGCTGCTGACCCACAGGTCTTGGGATCAAATACCGGCTCCGGCGGCTGCATTTCCGATGGAGGCGGAAATGCAGCCGCCGATATTAAGCTCCATAAATCAATCAATCGAATCAATCAAAGTGCTACAGTGCAATCTCATGCAATAATTAACCAAGACATCTATAGACTAAAAATTTCGTCAACTGCATTCAGACCAAAGTTCTTGGAAAAAAGCTTCAGTGCTTCTCTTCAAAGGAACACTCGCTTTCTCCCGACCCCAGCGGGCAGAGCAGTCCTAACAAAACTAGGTCGTGATACTTTATTACAAACACACCAAGCAACTAAAGAAGCACCAAGCGAACTTAGAGAATGGTACACTGTATTGCCAATACCAAGCAACATGGATCCTACTCTGCATGCTGGAATAAAAAAGGCAAGGGCTGACTACATTGACAAAATGACAAGATTTTTGAACATGGCCAGATTCACTGACGCCGTGCCTTATCAGACCAATGCATATAGATATGTGTGTGTAGTCACCGATCATAGAGGGAATATTACAGCCTGCGCTTCAATAGATCAGGCGTCGACAACACAAGCAGAAGAGGTTGCCGTAGCACTCGCAATAAAAGAGGGATGGACGCAAAACGCTCCATTAACAATCATCACAGATTCGCAAAAAGCTTGCAGAAACTATCTAAAGGGCAAAATTGGAGCACAGGCGCACCGTAGATTGGTTGGAACAGGTTTGGACCCCACAACAAAGTACGTACAGGCTGTGGCTTGGGCACCGGGGCACGCGCGCGGACGAGGCAGTTCGAGGCTTCGCAAATCACCCAGCCACTCAAGACAATGCAAGTGGTGAACCCACACCCCTGGACCCTTGTTTCACAACGATTTTAGTGTACTACAGGGAAAATAGGCAGCTGTATCTACGTCCTCGTAGCAAGCTCAGCGCTGCGGAGGCAACAGCGCTAAGAAAAATACAGACTAACACTTACATAAACCTGCACACTCTTCACCTAATCTACCCCACGGCGTACAGAGATATATGCCCATGGTTTGGAGCCACCCCTTTCTCTTTCACATCACGTGGGAGTGTGCAGAGCACGACAAAGAACACGACGCCACTGGCACATAGGAGGATTGGGAGGCGCTGTTGTCTTGCCGAGCCCTAGTGGATCAGATGCGATTGATCCACAGAGCTGAACGAATGGCTCGTGCCATTGGGGCCCTGGAATAGGGCACCACCTTGCTGGACAGACTTTGCTCTTCACCACGTATATTCCTCGGGGCACTGGAGTTCAGGCCTGTCTGGATTATGTACATAATAAAATTTTCTACTACTAGTAGTACTACTACTCGCTCGAAGTCCAGAGCCGGTTGTCGTCCCGCTAAGTCCGCGGTTTCGCTTCCAGGAAGCTCTCGTGTCGTTAACTGACCGCACTTGAATAACAAAACTTCTTCGCTGGAAACACGTCCTCCACACAAGCGCTTCTACTGCAGGTCATGCCTTCGTCCACGGGCGGGAATCACACACTCACTGCATCACCTTCTCTGTCCCCGTAGGACACGCTTCGCACGCTGGCGGAAAACTCACATTTCATGTCCGGCCTCGCCTTCCTCCACCGGCTGCTTATGTACGCTCGCCCTGTGCTTTCGACGTCTGGTCGGCACGCCACACAGCCAAAGCTGAAAAAGTCGTGGGACCTTTCTCGAAATCTTCGGGGCCCGTGGCGCAACCAGGGAGCGACTCGCCCCTTCCTTCTCGATATTTCTAGAGATCACTCGGCGATAGATGCGAGGAGGTTAATCGGTGCGGCGGCGACGTTTTCGAGAGGGAGATGAGGCTGGGCGTGGCGTCTTTTAATGCTTGTTTCTTCTTTGCGCCGGCTTTTGTCGCGTCTGTCTGGCGTCTCCATTTCGCGAAGCCGTGGGAATCAGGTGGTGGTGGTGAAAAACTTTGTGTGAAGGCCAACATGTCAAATAAAAGTTTGAAAATTTGAAAAGCAGCGTTGTGGACTGCTGGCAGGCTGCTCGTAGTGACGTCCAGGCAGTGCCTAGCTGCGACGTTCTCCACTCAAATCAGCAGCCACCGAAGAGGCGCACGCTTTCTTGAGTGCTCGTTTGTGACAGAGAGGCCTTATATTAGAGGCATAATGGATGCTGGCGAAGTGATCACGCTTTTCCCCGACCTTGATTGCACTCTTGTGCATCTGATGTTTCCCGCAGTGCAATAAATAATCCCACTGCCAAACTTTGGCCCTCACGTCTCGCAGTTACGGCGTCCCTTGAACGACCCTTGCGTAAAGCTCTCAAGAATGCAAATGTTTAGGTAGTATATTTCGTCTGGTTGACGTTAAACTACCTTAGGCATATTGTTACGCAGATTCTGACTAATGGCCTGTGGTGCTGCTTTGTGCGTCACCAACCTTGCTAGCGCTACTAGCGCCACTCTCCTTCCTTGGCCAGATGATTGTTGAATAGAAGTTCTTACCTTGTCAGCCATCAACACGTTGTGTTTGCGCGCTGGCTTGCTCAGCGTCTCACATGGTGCCAGATTCATTTATATGTGGGGTATAACGTTCCCAAATCACCATATGATTATGAGAGTCGCCGTAGTGGAGGGCTCCAGAAATTTTGACTACCTGCGGTTCTTTAGCATGCATCCAAATCAATGCATACAGCCCTACAGCGTTTTCGCCTCCATCTAAAATGTAGCCACCTCAGTCGGGATTTGATCCCACGGCCTGCGGGTCAGCAGACGAGTACCTTATCCACTAGACCATCGCATGGGGCTCTGACATGGCACCAGGAGACCCGACGAAGTAGGTCTACTTTGTTTGGCCTAGCCAGAAGTCTTTGCTGAACAGCTACGCACCCGTGCTGCCTTAAAAAGGCTACACCAGTAGTAGGAATGCGTCTTTGCTGTCAGCGCCGAAGGCCCTGAATACGAGGCAAGATCTTTGGGCAGGATGGAAACTTTGGAAAAGCGAATACAAGCTCTATTCAACGGTGTCTGTACTACAAGATAGTCATCTGGTGCAGTAAACGAAATTGGCGCTATCGACCAGTACAGTCAACATTGTGTTCAGCGCAAACAGGATGACAGGTGAATGAAGGGAGCTGAAATGTGAGCGCATACCTTGTATTTCAGCTGCGCCATACGTTTTAAGCATTTGAAAAATGTAGTTTGCAGTGCTGCCGCTGCGCGTTGGATCGCCAAGCATTGTTACAGTGCTGCGGTGGCCGACTGCGCCAGCCCACACGCACAAAATGTGATTTACTGTCACGGCTGTGCTCTACTCTTTTCGTATGCAACATGCACGGCCGCACTCGAAGCGTTCCAACTTGGCAGGCAATCTCGTAACCCCTTTCATCACACTTCTCTCCTTGGTAAATCATGCGACCTCCTTCTCTTCCCACCTTTCACGAGACTCATCGTTTATGCCTCCCGTTTCAGCGAATGCCAATGAGAGCGGCACAGGGTCCGCAACAACAACTTCATGGCAAAACACCTCCTCTATACCCCTTTCAGTCACGGCATGTACAAATGTACATGCCAACTTCAACGGCACGTCACGCACCGCGGGTTGCATCAAATAGCTTGAATTTTGGTGTGCGCATTCGTGCAGGCCTCGTGAGTCGACAACTGGCGATCATTTGTGCTGCGTATTGCTGGAGAGATTCACTTTGATAGATGCGCAGCCATGGTTCGACGATTGTTAGACGTGACGCGTTCCAGGACCAACTTGAAAAGTGTTTTTTTATTAGCTCGAAGCAAATACAAAAAACAAACTGTGCGTGCATTTCGGGCCTAATAATAGACTCTCTTTATGCAAGTGCTGGGGCTGACTGGTGGCAGAATAATTTGATAATTATTTAGACATCTCATTACATTTAATTAACAAAATTCAAACCAAATAACGCTTTCCTTCATTTTCTTACGTGTAATGTAATACCAAGTGCCTTGGAATTATGCCACGCGAATTTGATGCGTTTCTGACAGCGAATCACAATTCGCGACTTAAGGGGCCACCGACGGCTCACAACCAAGTACAACACGCACGCGTTTGGCTGCAACACGCTCATTTGTGTCTTTTGTGGTGTTCGCAGGGGGCTTCCCGTCTCTCTTCGGACCACAACCACATGCCCAGCTGTGGCATCTGTAGCTGGGCTGCCGGCAGTGTGCTCAAGGATATACGTCGTGGTCTGTCCAAGGACGTGATCGCCGACAACCTGGACCATGAATGCAAGCTGTTTGGTCTCGCCGGCTCAGAACGTGTCTGCGACGGGCTCATCAGCAACTTCAAGGTACGCTCCCCTCTCGTATTTTATCACTGCATAAGCCCGCGGAAACCTTTTTAAAAAAATGTTCCGACATTAGTTCTTGATGTCCGGCCCATGGTGGGGTACAATCTTTGAGTTCATGCGCATTGTTTCACTCGAGAAGTGTTTGGCTTGTTACATTTACCATGATGAACAATGCCTAAGCGACACAGCAAGAAGCACGAAGCCTACAAAATATTCACCCATTTGTAATCATTGAAGGACGTGAACTGCTGATATATATGCTATCTTAAGCAATATATGCTCTGCTTCGTGTTGATTTGGTTAACCTAATTCATCCGCAATGAACGGAACTGAACACTTCCCTGGTGAGTTTGTTACACATTTTTTTCCTGAAAAGCTGAAAGAGAAAACAAGAGTGCGCTCGTAGCCAGTTGCATTCGTTGACGTGGGACAACGCCTCGCACCGGCTACCTTGATTATGCCCTCCACAAACTTTGTCTCGAAGGGTTACGCTTACGCATGCCTTAGCACCCCAAAAAGCCATTTGCATTTCGTTCTGGATCTGTATGTATACTGGTATTAATTGCGCAAGTGAAGGCACTGCAATAATTTCATGACAACCTAAGCCTTCTTTACCGTGCTTAGGCTGTGTAGCTTTATTGAATGGCGGTGATTTGATACACCATTTATGTTTATCGTATCTTCTATCACAATGCTTTTGATGCACAGAGGAGTCCACTGTTAAAGGGAACACTGGAGCACATGTCTGCTTGGCGCCACCGCTGGCTGGCTGCAGCAACTTGTTTCGCGCAAGAGGAGTGAGCGCTGTGGGCAGCGCTCTTTCGTCTTCTGCTACAGTTGCGGCCACACTCCAAATCACCGCGAAGGAAGCCAGCCTTCCCGCGCATTAAAATTTGTCCGCAGGCTTCATTGCCCGCTGAAATGGAAAGCTGCTGCAAAGGTGAAAGGAGATTAGATTATGTGAAATACTACCTCACTGATATTTTTGGTGAGGTAAGAAGCATGACTTCTTTACGGATGTCGTTTTTCAGCATAGCTATAATAAATGATACGCTTACTTGTGAAGCGTGTATTTAATGTGCACTGATGCAGATTCGAGCTGCTGCAGTGCGTAAGCTAAATAATAAACTTACAAGTGCCTTTAACTGGCGCCACCAAAAAGCTTTCTCGAAGCGGGCAATTCTTTATCTAACGCGAATGAAGTACGGCAATCCTGCTGATGTGGCAGGTGACATTTATCCGATTATAGATCATTCCCATCATTTTCTTTTTATCTTTGGAGAAAAAGACCATTTTCAAAATTTTGCGACTTTGGCCACGCTTTGCGTTGAGTTGAAGCACGAGCGCAACTGTAGCAGACGACAAACGAGTGCCGCCCACAGCGCTCACTGCTCCTGCACAAAACTAAAGTTGCCACAGCCGGCCGGTTGCCTTTAATTGAGAACACCTCTGTACCTAATTTTTTCTTGTGCACATCGCCATGTTTGATGGGTAGGTCACTGAATATATTAACACTAACTTTTTAGGGGCGAAGCTCCTTAGGATATGGGTCTGTCCGTCCTCCGTTGGTGTATGTAGCCACCGGTGGCACATGCCCGCTCTAGAGCCGGTATATGCCACACGGGATATTAGATGGAAGATGGTGGTACTTGGATTGTTCACTAGATGGACGCACGGACAGACGCAAGGGCGGACGGACCGACAGACTAGCACATGGACGGATGGGTGGATGGACGCGCGGAGCGATTATGTGCCACAGGTGAGGCGAGATGGCGGTACTTGGAGTGTTCCTTAAATGGACACACAGATGGGTGGACAGACAGACTAGAAGGTAGACGGACAGATAGACGGAAGCACGGATGGACGGACGGACGCATGGATAGACGCATGGAGGTCGCGTGGACGGATGGAAGCAAAAGTGAGCGGATAGACGGAAGCACAGACGGGCTGACTGACGCTTCGCCCGACTCGTCGTAACTCACTGCGTGGATATGCTGTGGTTTTTTTACACCTAATATTTAGTTGTTTTTTCAGCCTGCACTGCCAATTTTTTAGTAAACAAATCTTAAGCGATACACAATGAAACTTTGCTGACGCAGGACGAGTTCTTCCACGTCATGAAGAGGACTACGCTGAGCGCCCACGAGGTGTGCAGCTCAGTACTTGGCCAAGACTGTGGGGACAAAGGGGCGCCCAACTGGACCATCACACTACCCAAGACGAGGAAGCCTCATCCCGTGCCTCCGACACCCCAGGTGCAGTATTCCGGTGCTCGCGAATTTCTAAGTCAAACGTGCATACAGCAGTCGACAGCCATTTACAAAATATAGCAGGTAAGAATCGCTTCCGGGATCATCTCCAAAAAGCTCTCTTTATAACCGATGTGGCAGATTCTGCTATGAACAGCGAGAAAATGGTGCATAGAATACGCGACTCACGGACAGGCGTCACACCAGCTACGTCTTATAGCCGTCATCCTGCGTCTAGTTTTTGTGGTGTGTGCAGCAGAACGCGTGCGTAACATGCAACTAGAACCGCATGTCAGCTTTGGTACCAATAAGTCCTACAAAGGACCATCGTGATGTCAAGATGAACGTTACGTTATAAGTTAAGGAGTTTTCAGACGTTTATTTAAGTGGTTTTTTGACGTCAAGTTAGAACACCGAAGAAAGACTGATCCATTAACAGAGAACATCTGCTCATGCAGTTTACGAAGGCTGCTGAACCGAAGGAGAGTGTCGTGACGAAGCCTACCTTCTTTGTAGCAATGCAGCAGTCAACATCATTATCATCATCATCAGCCTGACTACGTCCACTGTAGGACAAAGGCCTCCCCCATGTTCCGCCAGTTAACCCGGTCCTGTGCTGGCTGCTGCCAATTTATATCCGCAAACTTCTTAATCTCATCTGCCCACCTAACCTTCTGTCTCCCTCTAACCTGGTTGCCTTCTCTGGGAATCCAGTTAGTTACCCTTAACGACCAGCGGTTATCCTGTCTACGCGCTACATGCCCGGCCCATGTCCATTTCTTCTTCTTGATTTCAGCTATGATATCCTTAACCCCCGTTTGTTCCCTAATCCACTCTGCACTCTTCTTGTCTCTTAAGGTTACACCTACCATTTTTCTTTCCATTGCTCTCTGCATCGTCCTCAAATTAAACTGAACCCTCTTTGTAAGTATCCAGGTTTCTGCTCCGTAGCTAAGTACCAGCAAGATACAGCTGTTATATACCTTCCTCTTGAGATATAGTGGCAATCTACCTGTCATAATTTGAGAGTGCTTGCCAAATGTGCTCCACCCCATTCTTATTCTTCTAGTTACTTCCATCTCGTGGTTCGGCTCCGTGGTTATTACCAGCCCTAAGCAGACATAGTCTTTTACAACTTGAAGTGCTCTATTACCTATCTCGAAACGCTGCTCTTTTCCGAGGTTGTTGTATATTACTTTCGTTTTCTGCAGATTAATTTTAAGACCCACCTTTCTGCTCTCCTTGTCTAACTCCGTAATCATGACTTGGAATTCGTCCCCTTAGTTACTCCGCAATTCAATGTCATCGGCGAAGCGCAGGTTACTAAGGTACTCTCCATCAACTCTTATCCCTAACTGTTCCCATTCTAGGCTTCTGAAAACCTCCTGTAAGCACGCGGTAAATGGCATTGGGAAAATTGTGTTCCCCTGCCTTACACCTTTCTTGATTGGTATTCTCTTGCTTTCTTTATGAAGCACTATGGTAGCAGTTGATCCCCTGTAGATTTCTTCCAGGATGTTTATATATACTTCATCGACGCCCTGATTCCGCAGTGTCTGCATGACGGCTGATATTTCTACTGAGTCAAACGCCTTTTCGTAATCTATGAAGGCTATGTATAGTGGTTGGTTATATTCTGAGTATTTCTCTATTACCTGAGTGATAGTATGAATGTGGTCGATTGTTGAGTAGCCTGTTCGAAATCCTGCTTGTTCCTTTGGTTGATTGAATTCTAATGCGTTCTTTACTCTGTTAGCAATTACCTTTGTAAATAGCTTGTATACTACAGAGAGCAAGTTATTCGGCCTGTAATTCAAGTCCTTGTCATCTCGTTTCTTATGTATTAAGATGATGTTAGCGTTCTTCCAAGACTCTGGTACTCTTCCCGTCAGGAGACACCTCGTAAACAGGGTGGCTAGTTTTTCTAACACGATCTGTCCTCCATTTTTCAGCAGATCTTATGTTACCTGATCCTCACCAGCAGCTTTGCCTCTTTTCATGCTCTCCAAAGCTTTCTGACTTCTTCTATCATTACTGGTGGGGTGTCATCTGGGTTACTGCTAGTTCTTATAGTATTAAAGTCGTGGTTGTTCCGGCTACTGTACAGATCTCTGTAAAACTCCTCCTCTATTTTAACTATCCTTTCCATATTGATAGTTATTTTGCCTTATTTGTCCCTCAGTGATTACATCCGATTTTTGCCTATCCAGAGTTGCATCTCCCCTGCTTTGACGCTTCCTTCGTTTTTCAGAGCGTGTTCAATTCTCTCCATGTTATACCTTCTTACATCAGATACCTTACGCCTAATAATCAACTTCGAAAGCTCTGCCAGTTCTATTTTGTCTGTTGTACTTGAGACTTTCATAATTTGACGCTTCTTAATGAGAATCTTCGTTTCCTGGGAAAGCTTGCCAATGTCCTGTCTAACTACCCTGCCTCCAACTTCCACTGCACACTCCGTAATGATACTCGTCAAATTATCATTCATTGTATCTATGCTATGGTTGGTTTCATCACTAAGAGCCGAGTACCTGTTCTGAAGCGAGACTCTGAATTCCTGTACTTTCCCTCTCAGTGCTAATTTATTGATTGGCTTTTTGCGTATCAGTTTCTGTCGTTCCTTCCTCAAGTCTAAGCGAAATCGAGACCGTACCATTCTATGCTCACTGCATCGTACCTTGCCAACCACTTCCACATCCTGCACGATGCCTGGGTGTGCACTCATTATAAAGTCTGTTTCGTTCTTATTTTCGCCACTAGGGCTCCTCCATGTCCACTTGCGGCTTCCTTGTTTTCGGTAGAAGGTATTCAAAATTCGGTATTCAAAATGCAGCAGTACTAGTAATCAAAATACGAGAGTGTTCGCTAAGAGATTGAACTAGAAATATTTAGGTTGAGTGTTTTACTCTTCTCGAACAGCCGGATGCTCAGAAGCTGCGCTTTCTGCACGTCACCGACACGCACGTGGACATGCGATACGCGGAGGGCAGCCGAGCCGACTGCCCCGAACCCCTGTGCTGCCGCGAGGACAACGGCAAGGCCCACTGGTTGATCAACGTACCCGCTGGCCACTGGGGCTCTCTGCACAAGTGCGACTTGCCTGCCAGGACGTTCGAAAACATGCTTCAAGAAGTGCGGGATTACCACAAGGTGAGTACTTGGTTCGGTTGTCCTGCTCTGACGTTAACTCGTAACCAATGCAGGCGACTGGGTGGAACTTTCAGTCCGTCAAGTTCTTTAGGCACACTTTACTGGAATGCATAGTAAATAATGGAGTGATTAAAATGGCCGGATTATATTATTGACATGCATTAAGTGGTCTTTGAAGCATCGATTTGTTTTCCTCTTTATTTTGGTGTTTTTTTATTTTGCATGCAAAAACATTTTTGGTGATTAAAAACACGAAAAGTGCTCAGTTCAAATTCCATGAGCAGATAAAGTTTTTCGAACTGCAATGTCTGGTGTTAATAATTGTGATGAAATGCGTTTGCTTAAGCAGAATTGTTATCAGCTAAACGTTTACCTACAGGGGTGAATGAGACGCTCTAAATGTTCCGGATGTAGCAATGTTCATGTGAATAGCGGCGTTGTTAGTTTTACAGCAGAAGAAAGGTAGATACAATTGGTAGGGAAGGCTTCGTAGAAGCCCCCACATTCCAAAAATGACGTCCGATCAGCTGCTCGTGAGGCTTAGCACCATCTCTTTGAGGAGGGAACATTTCCGGTGGAACAAAGAATAAAGCGGATGTGATGCATTGGCTGGCTAACACAAGTGATTTCATTTCGTGTGCGCTAGCACAAAATTTGATCTCAAATTACTTTTCATACGCCCGTGATCGCTAAGGACTCGAGCTAAGACAACCACCGGCGAGTGCTTCACGAAGGCGCTTCAAGCCGACGCCAGCTTATTTAATACGGACTCATGACTAGATACTTATGTTTAAGTATACTACCATTCACTTTGCCTCGGTTTTACAAGGAAACTTATTATTCGAACTTTTATTTGGAGTTTATCCCATCTGCCGTAGATAGATTAAAGCAACCAACAACGTATACCTGTCATACCTGCAGCGTTGCTTATTTGCTTCACATACCAAGGTTCTTTAGCATGTACAACACTTGTGTTCTTCAGTTTTAACAGAAAGAAATGGCACCTAGTAAAGCCGAAACTGTGACAATTCTTATTTTGGGGTCGTTGCTTTGTTATTGAACTCGAAGACTAAAACTTCTGGCGGACTAACAATATATTTTTGCGTCGCTTCACAGAGTCTATTGCGAAACACTTAGTCGTCATTTTTCGTGTCTATTTGTTGTGAGTGGAATCACCAGACGACTGAAAGTCGGCACGCATTATTCCTATATTAAAAAAAAAGGCGACGTTCTTGTAGTACAAAATTACCGACCGATATATTTAACGTCATCATGTTGTGAGCTTTTTAAGCGCATAATAACACACAAACTAAATGAATTCTTGAAAGAACACTCCGTTTTAACAAATAATCAACATGGGTTTCGAAAAGGATTTTCTACTTCAACACAATTGGTTACTATCATTCACACCTTTGCAGTTTCTCTTGATACTAACGGCCGAACTGATATATTATTCTTAGATTACAGTAAAGCATTCGACACAGTTACACACGATACACTAATTATAAAGCTTCCTGGATCCCAGCCTATCTCCACAACCGCAACCAATACGTTCAGGTGGGTGAAAACCGTCCGGCTGCCTTCCGGTGACTTCTGGTGTTCCGCAGGGGAGCGTACTTGGCCCCCTACTGTTTATGGTCGACATTAATGCCATTGTCAATGTGATTAGCACCCCTGTACAAATCCTCCCAATAACGGACGATCGTGTTTTGTTTAGCCAAGTTATACCTGCATTAGTGACCAATGCGACCTTAATATTAACTTGAGCAATGTCTCAAAATAATGTGAACAATAGGGAATGATTCTTGATGGAAATCAATGTGTGTAACTCCCTCTAACGCGCAAAAAAGTCCCCTTAGACGACGCATACTATTTAACTGAAGCACCTTTGCTTAATGTAGCCTCCTATAAATACTATGGTCTAACATTAACGAGTACCTTATCCTGGAATATACACATAAATAACATTTGCTCTGTCATTTTCCAGAAATTATGCCTTCTACACCACAAGCTCAAGACTGCCCCACCTAGTGCCAAACTCCTGTCATACGTTTCTTTAATTAGGCCAAAACTTGAGTACGCATCCATATTTTGGGGTCCCCACTCAAAAATTAACATTCAAAACCTAGAAAGAATTGAAAGAAAAGCCGTACAATTTATTTACCGTAAATTTAGGTCAACCGGCTCCCACACTGCTCTAACTGCAAATGGTATTAAATTACTACAATCTCAGAGAAAAAAAAAGTCGTGTACAGCTTCTTTCCGACATAATAAATCCCGGGCTATTCTTGGATACTGCAGCGTATGTTTTCCCCTTGTTAGCAGACCCACTCAGCACCACTATCTTCATTCTCTTACGCCAGGCTTCACAAGGTCTAACAATTTTCGCTACTCCTTTTCCCCACGAACTATAGCTGATTGTAATAAACTAACAGAAGCATTTCCCGAACGCCCGTGACCGTTTGTACGAATAATGCCGTTCTTCTATTACATCCTTAGAATTTTATCATGACCGAGTTGTTAAATAGCTTTTTTTATCCCCCCGTCTTACAACCAAAAGCATTTTGTAAAAAAACACTTTGCAACCTTGTTTTCTGTTATTGTTATGTATTTTGCTCACCCTGTTTGGACTTTTTGTTCGCAGTATCTTATAAAACGATAAATCAAAATGACATCAGTTTTATTGAATGGTCACAATAACTCAAGTTTATTACACTGCACTCAATGCTAATAACCAAAAAAGTCCGCGAACACAACTTGCGTTATGTTTTTTTGCCTTATGCTTCAATAAATTACCGCTACGTATGCGAACGCAGACATGCAACTTGTAGCGTCATAGATAACTTGGTGATCTGGTCACCGATAACGCGAATATAGTAGGCACTGCATGCTCATGAAGGAAACTGGGCTGTAGGAATAGTGATGGATAAAAGTCCAGCGAGCACTGTATTGCGAATATTTATCCTTGTTTATTATCTGGAAAACATGGGTCACCGTGCAAGATTTCGTTGCTGCGGTGTTCTTGCACAGCACATCGTCTCCGCAAGCCGCGATGAAAGCACTCAGCGGTAAATGTAATCCGCATCATCCGCTGCCCGTTGGACACTGCACTCAAGACGTTCACCAGCGATAAAGCAGCTCTGTCCCAATATTCTGAACTTATCATGAACTTCACAATGCATCAGCTAACACGGGTATTATTGAAGCGATTGAAATGCAAATGCTGGGTGATTTATGTATCAGCATACCTTCGGTTGCTCTCACTAAGCATGAAATCGAGTATCTGGCTTTGACACAATAGATTGTAAGGTTGCGCTGCGGTGTGGTGTTGTACCCCTATAATAAGATGATGATTATCTGGCTGTGACGCAATAGGTTGCGCGATTGTGCTGTGATGAGCTGGCTTCTGCCACGAGTACATATTTTCAGCATTTGCGCTAATGAAATTTTAGTTGAGGTCAGCGCTCTTTTCGGTAATTTTCTCTTCTTCCGTATGTACACCGTAACTACTCGTAGTCTTACGCTGTGGAAGTATGTTGAAATCTCACAAAGGCGTCTGAAGACACACACACACACACACACACACACACACACACACACACACACACACACACACACACACACACACACACACACACACACACACACACACACACGCGCGCGCGCGCGCACACGCACACGCACACGCACCCCCCCCCCCCACACACACACAGACTATTGCCGGTTATGAAGGCCAGTTGAGGTTTTGCAGTTTTTGTAGCTTCTGAATTTTTGAACATGGTTTCCCGCTCCAGGAGCATCAAGTTGAGAATAATATGGCATCGAAGCAGCCTAATAGATGTCGCCTTTTCGTAGCTCGTTGGTAGAGCGACTGTACCGGTTTCACAGTGAGCCCGCACTGTGGACATATCTGATCTTAGGATCACTGATGAACAGTGGCGGACGAAGTTTGCTGATCTAAGCGTTAGATAGCTACGGATTTGAGGCTCCATGATAACGTTTTCCTGGCTTGTCAACTACTATCGTGAATTCAAACACGCTTGCTGTTGGGACTGATCTGCGTTGCTATGCTCATCGTACTGATTATGAATGAAGGGATGGCAGGAGCAATCTATAAAATAGTGATAAATCTGTGCTTTGCCACTGTCTGCAAAGGCCTCTACGCTATCCTGAAGTCAACGGGCATAAAAAGTTACTACAGTTTAAGAATTCTACATGATAGTATATGGCAAAAGAAAACTAGGAAGAAATAACGGACTGTGAAAAAAAAAGCAACAAGGCGAAGGCATTTTAAGGTTCGACAGGATTCATGATCTAGATTCCTCCTTTTAGCATGCGTTTCTTTGTCCGTTGTTACTCGATGGTTTATTCCTCTGCAACGAGTACACACATGCACGCAAATCCATCTCAGTTGGATGCGATCGTCGCAGGTGCCCCGCCGCGGTGGTCTAGTGGCTAAGGTACTCGGCTGCTGACCCGCAGGGCGCGGATTCGAATCCCGGCTGCGGCGGCTGCATTTCCGATGGAGGCGGAAATGTTGTAGGCCCGTGTGCTCAGATTTGGGTGCACGTTAAAGAACCCCAGGTGGTCTAAATTTCCGGAGCCCTCCACTACGGCGTCTCTCATAATAATATAGTGGTTTTGGGACGTTAAACCCCACATATCAATCAATCAATCGTCGCAGGTGGATTACGTGATATGGACAGGAGACATGGTGCCCCACGACGTCTGGAACACGTCCCGGGAGGGAAACATCGCCCTTGCAAAGTACACAGCCGACACCATCGCCAAGTTCCTGCCCGGCGTGCCAGTCTACCCGGCCGTAGGCAACCACGAGGGTCATCCTGCCAACTGGTGAGCAAGATGCTGTTTGTTTGTCTAACCTCCAGAGGTCATCCCTCGTAATTTGCGCCTTGACTTCAAAAATAAGAGGCGCGTTGGAGGTGAATTCATTTTATGACATACTGATCGCATTACCTGATCGTTACTCTGAGATTACTTTTTATCTTCTCAAGTTACTCATGCTCAATTTTGAAATACCCAGTTTCTTATTGTTGACAATGTCTAAAGTATGAACGCATACACATGTGCAGAATTTTGAGAAACCACCGATTGAATTGTTTCCTTTATGATAGGACACATGTATAGCCACTTTTGTCGCATTGCATTGAAGGCACGCGGAATACACAGAATGTCCACGCTATTTTTAGCGCGAGTCTGCATTTTTTCTCTTTTCCCTCTCTCTCTTTCTTTTTAATATAGCATGGCGCTCTATATAAGCACGCGACCAAGCAGACGTTGCTGTTTGAGTACGTCAAGGTATTTTCTCTGTTTTTTTAAAAGCATAAATAGCCATGTATAGTTGCCTACCTACTAACAAAGCTGGACGAGAAATGCCAATGAGAAGGTTGTTAATCAGTTTGTAAATCATCAGACCAGACATTTAATAACTTACTATATATTGAGTATTCCTGTTTTTCAGCTTACTACAGATTCCCGCGAAATACAGCAAATGCCGCGTGACATGCCCTCTTTCACGTATATATGCGCGCCGTGACTGCAGTGCTCCCTGACAGCACAAAAACGATATGCTTTCCTTGCGATGGTTTATGATGACGATATACAGATGCAGTGGTAATTGCTTGCGTTCCATTTGGCAAACCGTGCGTTGTCGCACTGCCACTACCGAGGTCACTGATCTGTCGAGGGAGTACTCTTAGCTCAAGTACACAATTATTTGCTCGCAGAATGTTTGGAAGCGTTGAAGACGCGCGAGCGGGCATATCACATGGTGATTTTTTTTTATTTCGTGGGCATCTGTACTAAGCCAAAAACCACGAATCCTCTATAATAGATAAATAGTTATTATGCATTTCATCAGACGTTTGGCCAAGTGATCAACAACCTTCTGCTTGAATTACTCGCCCAGCTTTGTTGCTTCAAAAATTAGGCAACAATATATGACTAATTAAGCATTTAAAGATAATACAAAAATGTCTGGACGTACTCCAAATTAGCAACTTAAACACACACACACACACACACACACACACACACACACACACACACACACACACACACACACACACACACACACACACACACACACGCGCTCGCGCGCGTGCATATATATATATATATATATATATATATATATTCAGATGCAAGATGTGTATACTTTAGGGCTCGTTTTTCCGTGTTTGGACACAATAATAATGAGGTCTAACAGACAATTATGCCACACACATATATATATATATATATATATATATATATATATATATATATATATATATATATATATATATATATATATATATATATATATATGAAAAAGAAGGTGTCCTTGGATCCAGTGGAAAAATACCAAAAAGTGGAGGACGGGCAAAACGAAAACTTTTTATTTTTCCTACGTTTCAGCCGGGGACCGGCCTTCATGAGGAAAAACCCGTCGCGGAGCAACTTCTTAGCCTTTTTTTGTGGATTTCAGCGTATTTACTTTGTTCGTATTCGTTGAGGGCCCTGATCTCTGAAGTACTCATCGGATGCGAGGCGCATAGTTGTCGCTCAGTGTTAACTAATGCTTTGGAGGATTCTTTGTAATGGTGAATCACGACACGTGTTAGGTCTAAAGAAGCATTTGTTAAGATTGCATTTTATTTGTCGCTGTTGTGGCCCGACATTTCGGAAGTTGCTGGTTTCAACGAAAGTCGAAGCCCCTTAGGTACCGTCGAAGCAGTTACATAGGTACCAAGTGTGAACGCGTGGAGAGCATGGCGGATTCGTTTTTCAATAACCTTCCTGATTTTACAAAAACTCGAATAGTTTGATAGATTGACTGCCGGTTGGGACAGTAGTCAATTATTAGAGACCTTGCTGAATTTAGCGCTTCTAAGTTTGTATGGGTGTGAAGCAGGAATAGCGACACGCCTTCTTTGTGGTGGCTGCGTCTGCAAACTTGAAGCGTTGTTTGGAGAACACTGGCGCTCTGTCGTTTGACACCCGCTAAGAGAGTCACCGGTGCGCTGGTGTTGTGCGGGAGACGGCCGTGTGGCGTGCGCTTGTTTGAGGGACTGTTCAACTGTCCAATGAAGGAGGGCCCCTTTGTGTATTGCTTCTGTTCACATGGTATGTGGTTGAGCGAAGCTTGCTTCGGAGATGCGCTGTACTGTTGACTGCCCGACGGTTGACTTTGTTGTTGGTCCAGGGAAGACGGCAGTCAATCGGGAGCCTTCTGTTTTTCCTGATGAAGGCCGGTCCCCGGTTGAAACGTAGGAAAAATAAAAAGTTTGTGTTTTGCCCATCCTCCACTTGTTTAATAAAACTTGTTGTTGGGCTAGTTGGTTATACATCATATTATTAGAAATTTGGCGCAACCTCGACTCACGCAAACACTCACACAAGCACTCACACTTGTTGGTATATAAATAAATAAATAAATATATATATATATATATATCTATATATATATATATATATATATATATTTATATTCATTTTTATATATATATATATATACCTATGTATATAGACCAATGTATATAAACTACCCCTGTTAGGACATGGGTCATTGTCGACTTATATTGATTCTTTCTGTGAAGGAGGAATTAGGCATATTTCGGTCAATCTTCGAAACTTCCCTCGCGGTGCGGGCCCCACTATACAGCGCACCTTCTCAAGCTGTACATTGCACTGAATAGCTCTCATTGTGCGCTTGCTCTCTTTTCATGTTTCGCGCACGCAGCTGACTTTGGTTGTACGTAGCGGAGTCTTGGTAAGTTTCATAGGTCTCAAAGCATGTTCCATCGAAACAGCAAAGGAATGCATACCTGGGCGGAGTGGTTGAGTTTTAGAGTTGAAGTAGCGCGAAAGATGAAACACAAGAAAAAAGAAGTACACAGGGCAAAATACTGAACTAGTACCTGACACATGTTTTATTGCAAATGCGAAGGTGTGCGAATACGATGCCACCATTCCATGCAAACTTGTTTAAAAAGGGCGATTTGACACTCTATTAGGAAGACGCATGCAGTAGTACTCAATGTCAAGCTAATCGGTTCGATTTAATTGTAAAAGGTTTTAACTGCGCTAACACAGGCGCAAGAAGGTAAAAGAAAACTAGACGGTCAGTTTTTTCCCCTGATTTGACTGTATGAAACCAGTGAAATGTGCAAAATCTCCCACCCCTTTTCTCGCAAATAGGCCTGTTTTTGTGTGTGCCACGCAAATGTAAAAACAATGCTCCATTAAAGTCGAAGTTGTGAGTGTGACTGTGCGGACGCTGTTTCGTATTTTTACTCGCCATCCGCAGTTTCCCGCCACCCGAGGAAAAAGGAAACATGTCAGCCTCTTGGATCTTCGACGCCCTCGCTGATCAGTGGTCTCGATGGCTGCCTCCCTCGGCCACCGACACTGTACGGAGGTGAGCTTCTGGCAGAAACGCCTCTCAACACATTATTTAAAGGCAGTTGGGTTTCCTCACATTTATTCGCAAGCGCTGGAAGATGTATGACATAATGGCGTCAATAGAAATACTGTGCTAACGCAGGCTGGTCGGCAATACGTACTGATGAAAGAGTACATATGATAAGCAAAAAAAGAAAAAAAAGAAGCAAGGGCAATTATGTTGATTGTCTTATCATCCTTTGTATTGTTTAGGTACGCTGTTTCTTCGCGTCTTTTTGTAAACATCGTCTTCAGACGCTTCGAGCAGCTACGTACGATCAAGATTATTGTTTTTACTCTTCATGGTGCTGTGAAGTCCTTGGCCCTTAAAGAGACACCAATGTACAACTATAAATCAGCTTAGACAGACAAATTATTTATTCTGAACTCTGTTGTGATTATTGAAATCAAATAAATAAATTTTATTTTTCACTCTGTCATGCAGAAAGGACTGTGAAAAAACTATGTTTACAAAAAAAATTGACATGTTTCCAGCCTCGCGAAAGAAGATACGAACCACATGCTGCTGCGCATGTTAACTGGAACCTTGAAATTAGGAAGCCTACAAGTACATCGTACCTTAACCTATACCTGCACTAGCATTTATCTTGATATAAAATGCTCCTAAAGTGAGTGCTAAGAATAAAAACCAGTTTAGAGGAGGGAAACTACAGCCTTGACAACAGTTTGAAAGATAAGCAATGGTAGCGCCTTGAACTATATCGAGGGCACCCCCCCAAAAAAAGGCAAGGATTAAACAGGAAGCGAAAAACAAAATTTATTGTCTTTTTATTTTTTTAGGTGAAAAAGTAAATGACCACCCTTTTTATTTCGTGCCGGGTGCGTAAGCGCATCCCGAGTGCCTCGGCTGGATTTTCATTTCATGAATGTTCTTTTTAAACAGAAGCGAACGAAAGATACCGGGACTGATATGTGGCGTTTAACGTCCTAAAATCAACATATGATTATGAGAGACGCCGGACTAGAAGGCTCCGGAAATTTAGTTCACCTGGGGTTCTTTAACTTGCACCCAAATCTGAGCACACGGCCCAACAGCATTTTCGGGTATAGAAGTGAAAATGCAGCCGCCACAGCTGGAATTCGATTCCACAACCTGCGGGCTAGCAGCCGAGTACCTTAACCACTAGAAAGAACATCGCAGCGGGGCAAAAAGACTGGAAATCACGTAGGGCTGCGGGGTGTCTCGTTATCTTCCGCCCGCTTGCTTTAAGTGCGTGGATAAGTCCAGCAGCACGCTGAAACGCCATTCGGGACGCAGTACCTGCGCATACAAAGGGTACGTGGTACGGAGAGGCATATATTCGTAGCTGGCACAAGTAAAAACAATTCAAGAGTGAGTACAGAGAACAATATTATTTATTGAAAGCAAAACAGCAATTATGTTTCAATTAAAAATACATCTAACGTGCAAGAACTCTTATTACGAGTTCGCAAACAGCATGCCTACGATTCAGAGGCCGAACGAACAGAAAAGCGTGTCTCGCTTGTATGAACTATAATTGCAGAACAGTCGTAAAAATTAGCGCAAAGTGTATCAGTAGAAGCTTCGAACTTCCGCTTTTGCTTTCGCCGAGCATGGCTGATCACTCCCATCACTCCCACTGTTTATTTTATTACTGCATATATCGCGGTCAAGCTGAGGACACAAGGAGGCGGGGTTTTTCGCAAGAAAATCATGTTGGAGAGAAAGTCAACACAAGCGTAAGCATTCTTACACGTGTAGGATCAGTGCTAATGTAACGCAGTACACAAATACACAACACCGAGAGCGGCAATGAGGCCTCAGAGTGAAATCTCCGACAAAAAAATTCCGCCATATCCACGAAGTGAATGATGATGAGTGGGCGAAGCTCCGGAGGTAAACTTGGTAAACCATGAATCCTCTGTACATTTTGCCCACTCGATTTTATTACATCGCTCCCCCTAGCGTACGTCGCCGCACTAAATCGAACGATTGCCTTCAACCAATGACACGCGCCATATGTGACATCATTCCTATTTTATAAGATCTCGCGTCTTTCATCAACTACAAGTACCGCTTTCTAGTTTATAACATCTTGCATCTTTTCATCATCAGCTAGAAGTACCACCATCTAGTAAACACTACAAGAACTAAACGAGAGGTGGCTACATACAGGAGACGGTACCGCCATCTAGTGAACACTGCAAGAACTAAACTAGAGGTGGTTACATACAGGGGACGGTACCGCCATCTAGTGAACACTGCAAGAACTAAACTAGAGGTGGCTACATACAGGCTACAGGGGACGCACAGCCCACGCCCTAAGGAGCTTCGCCCCTAAAAATAACAAATATGCCCGCCCTGGCAAAAACAATTCACCTGCAATCCCCGCAGAACTTGCACAGATTGATGCCTTCGCCGGTATAACACCCCGCCGCGGTGGTCTGCTAAGTATATACTCCGCTACTGACCCGCAGGTCACGGGATTGAATCCCGGCTGCTGCTGCTGCATTTCCGATGGAGGCGGGAATGTTGTAAGCCCGTGCGCTCGGATTCGGGCGCACGTTAAAGAATCCCAGGTTTTCGAAATTTCCAGAGCCCTCCACTACGGCGTCTCTCAAAATCATATGGTGGTTTTGGGGCGTTAAACCCCAAATTAATCAATCAATTCGCCTGTAAAACAGTTCGTGCAGCCTCTTAAAGCAGTTCAGCGACTATCTACAACAACTGCAGTGACGTGTGTAGGCGAATAAAAAGATGCTAGAAAGAAAACAGAACCCCGAGGACCACGCCAGTCGTCGGATGAAAACTAACTGCGCATATGCGCGTCAGCAGCCCCGGGCAAACAGCGGTGGCACAGGTTTTCCGTTTCGTCAACGCCATGATAAGAGAATCCACTCACATGGTAGGTCGATGATGTCGAATGTGTAAAGTGTGTGCCACCATCACTAGTAGCAAATTTAAGTGCTCACAAGTATACCACGCAAAACGCGGCATTCAAACGTTACCGTTCAATTGTGCAAAAAAGAGCAGTATATTTTTGCGAAAATAGTGGTTATCTTCACTTTGAATTTGGTGCTTGCTACGCCATCTCTGGGGAATTTTCGGCGTCCCCAAGGAAAGAATTCAACAAACCCACTCTGATTTTGCTTTGGTCAATTTATCGTGGTGAATGTTATAGCCCCCCTTTGGCGATTGGCGAAACTTGAGACCTTCCGAAGCCAGGTGAGCCGAGATGAAATGCGCTTAGTTTGGCGCGGTATCCTAGGGCCTCCAAAAAATTGGTTCGCAGCCACACGCAAAAAACAGGTGCTACCAGTTGTCCTTATATATAACGCCAGTCTTTTGTCTGGTCGCCTTTTCGTGCTCGTTAATATTTAGCGCTTATTCTTTCGGTTTTCGTCGTCTTATCTTCTTAATAATGTCATGTGCTTTACAACAGCAGGACTAAGTGATCCAATTCAGGCACGCGTATTTTCAAAGAGCATTACAACTCAAAGCATTACAAAGACTTACTGATGGAGATCTTGACGGCACACCTTTAATATCTCTTGGCCATTTGTAGCAAACGGGCCATCATCAGTGAACACCCCCGGATCCTAATGCTCCACAGACAAATCATTGTGTTGATTTAGTTCATCGAAGATGGGTGGATTCGGCCATCCGAAAGGAATTGTTTTCTTGCAGCTATCCTACTTTAATGACCCGCTGCATGGAAGTTATCTTAAACTACAATTCTCGTTAGCTGACCCAACGGTCACGCATTTAGTTCCGGCCAGTGCACTCTCGTTTCGATGGGGGCTAAACGTAGGAGGCCTTTGTTCTGGGCGTTGTAAATGCACGTTAGATGACATTAGGTGGCTATAGTTCTTGGAGCCCTTCACTTCAGCACGACCTGCTTCATAACTAGATAGTTATCTTGAGACGCAACACCGAAGATATTATTATTATTAATATTATTATTATTATTACTACTATTATTCAATATTATTATTGGTATTATTATTATTATTATTATGTTAATATATGTTTGATGGGTTATATCTATGTGTCTAAGAAAGCAGCGTATGAAAAAAAAAGCTTGGAAATGAATAATAACAACGCGAATGCTTAATTTCGTGTGCATTTCAGGGCTGGTTACTATTCAGCGAGACCGTACCCAGGACTGAAGATCCTCTCTGTGAATACGAATTACTGCAGCACCTTAAACTGGTAAGCTGTGGTGATTCCACCATCCTGGACGCTCAATGTTTCGAAGCAAACATCTAGTCCAATGTTTGCGCTAATGTTGTTCAATGAGGCTATACAGGATAACTTGTTTAACCTCTGAGTTCTTGAGATGCGGCATGATGAAAACAAAAACGGGTGAGATGTATGTATGGGGTTCCCAGGTCGGAGCAAGCATTATAACAACTTTGATACGTTATCAAAGTTTACCTACCTTGTATTTGCAGTTACAGTATTTGATATGGCGAATATTGGATATTTGGTGAGTCGTTTTACGATTAGCTGGTATATTATTAGTCAAAGTCAAGAAAGAAGGCACGGGTAAAGTGTGTGATATGGGTATGCGTACTAGTCGATATGCTTGGCATTGCTTTGTGAAATAAATGGGTGAAGGGCACGATAGCTTGACGCATTATTTGAAAACTGCGAAGGTGATATGGCTATTGTTTTAAATATAGTGAATGGGCTTGAAATATATAGGTAGGAGCGCAGCATTGCTTTACTTTTACCAGCAGGCTCATAACGAACTAGTACACTCGGTATGTGATGACAAATGTATTTTGACAGAATTTTAACGAAGTTGTGCTTCTGCCAGCATCTTATTCTGATAATTGTTTTTATAACTTTTTTTTATTTGTGTGTCTTTCCATGTTTGACATCTGTATTTTGATCCCACGAACTCAAGTGGCGTTTCGTTGCTATTTCTTTAAGTCAAGGCAGCTGCGTTGTGCCGCTTCGACATGCTTTTATACATTGTTGTGGGCACTCACTGTACACATGCGTGTTTCAAAGTAGATGGTATAAGCGGACGTCGTGCATAAATGCTATGAGACCCTGTAAAACGAAATTAATTTATATACTCCATTTGGCGTTACCGCTTGGTAATATCCTATATGTACTTAACAACTCTCATTACAATCTCTGTATTTAAGCAGTGACAGAACTTCTTCACGTATAATTTGTAACTTCACTAATAGCTCTTGCGTTTCTATTGTTTGTCATAGCGTTTATATCTTTCACGGCAGAAGTATAGCTCTAGTAATTATGCCGACGAATGTGTCAATAAGTCAACGTGGTACCTTTGTGAGCGCTCGGGCTGACCCGTATCGCCACGCACCGGTAGACATTATTTTAAAATCTAGAATTTATGGGGCTTTACCTAACAAAACCTCGTGGATTATGCGAGGAGCAATACCGTTCTCATAAAACGGAATTTCGGATTCAATTTCACCATTCCTGTTTTTTTAGCATGAGCCCTTAGTTTGTGGGTGTTCTTTTATTTTGTCTTCGATTATTACGCACTAGATGTGACCGAGAATCAAGCCAGCCTTTCGATCTAAGCAGCACAACTATTGAGTTACTAAGCTACCAAGGCGGGCACTTGCTGCCATTTCCTGGATGTAGTGCATCATGTCTGCAATGCGCACGATGCGCTAGACTGTATACACGCTTGTATGTTCACCTCGCCGTGCAACGTGGTGCGGAATGGATTTGTTCAGCATCGCGTAAGAGAAGAACTTACCCATATCCACACTGCGCATTGTTTCCGCATTTCCGTGCATTCATCATTTTCTGAAAACGCAGGTGGCTCCTGATAAATGCCACAGATCCGGCGCAGCAGCTCGCATGGCTCGTGGACGAACTACAAGAATCGGAAGACAAAGGCGAGAAGGTGAATACGAATGTGACGTCTTCGGAATATCACACTGTCAGCCTTAATGTCATTTGCGTCGTACAAACTACAATGAAGAAGGTCTGTGAAATAATAGCTTACTTCGTTTTTTGCCTCGAAGTTTTCAGCTAGACATGATAGCCCCGCTCACTGATGGATATACGAATATTTGAACGGTTCTCTTTTCCCAAGTCTTTAGCGAAAAGGAAAAAGATCAAAACGCGCCAGGTGGAGGTCTTTCGATCGATGGTCTTGTCAACTCGCTGTTTCTCGTCTCGGGCTCTCTGCTTGAAGCTGCGCAGAAACCACGCTCTCCTCTGTCCAAAGTTCGCTAGTTCAGCTTCTGCATCTTATTATTATGTATATGTTCTAAATATTAGCAGTGTATATAGACGTAAAAAAGAAGCAAACACCCTTTCAAACGTTTTCTATGGCTGTTGGGTGCATAAAGGTGCGCATTGGTCGTCATGTACACATTCGTAATATGGAAGCTTGCTTTGTAAATCCGCCTTTCTTTGTTCGAGTATGGCTGCTGGGACTGCGTTACCAGACAGGTCAATGGAATGATTTCTGAATGATCCACGAATCAGAACTGCAGGACCTCTACTCTTTGGCACATCAGCAGTATTCGCTACTCATGCCACCACCACCTAACGCATGCTCCTTGCACGTTGAAGGCTTCTATACTTCTCGACCTAACGTTATTGAGCGTGAATACTGCACTTCGCCCTCTGTAGAAGAATGCAGAACAGTGTAGTCGGTGTGGGCAGACACAGGCGAGAATCTCGCTGCTGGTGCATCGAGCCAAAACCGCTATGGCATAGAGCTCACCAATAAATCCTCGTGTACTAATTGAACGCGTGAAGTCAGCCAAAATGCGATCCTCGCCATGAATGAACTAAAGAAACAGAAGAGGTAAAAGGTTGACGTTTTTGTTAGATAGAGCCTAAACAACCTAACATGTGCTGAAGCTGATGAGGTCAAGTGGGAAATTATTTGTTGTTCCTAACTGTAGCATATTTATTAGGATATACGCAGAAAGAGATTCACCTGGACTAGTGATAACTTGCCAGTGGTAGGAACCAAAACTGCAGCCCACCAGTGGGTTTTATGGAGTGTTTCATGGCATAGGAGAGCAATTCTATGGCACTGGCTGATTATGCCATTGAATTCAATGCAGGATGCCTTACACGTGAACATGTGAACAACTGTTTAAGTTGTTTGACGCCTTGCTCACTTGAGGAATTTAGGGCAGGCCACGAAAAGTTGTAGAATTTTCATTGGATAATAGTCAGGTGTCATTCCAAATAAGTCACAGTTTCGCCAAAGGGCGAAGCAATGAATGTGATAGCAACATATTCGAATGTTTTACAAAGCAAGGTTAGTATTTTTCGAGCAACAGTAAGTGCAGTAAACATGCGCTAGCTATGTAACCAAGTTTCCGGCGGCACTGCTACAGTACTTCAACAAGCAAACACACAGTAAAGAGAATTACGGGCCACGTATGTGGTTTTTTGAGTGCCACACGTTTCAGATCACTCCCCTGCGTATCAGGCTTGAATAACTTACGACAAATGGGTTGCAGAACATACCGAACGGGAACAGCCGCTGGATACCTAGCTGCGTCTCAAGAAGCTTTTCCGGTGGCTAAGTATACTCGTGCGCATGCAGTCAAGTACAGTTCATGACTGTAGCAGGGTTGACTGCGCAAAATAAATTTCAACGAAAAGGTGAAGCAATGAATGTGATAAGGACAAATCACAGTGTTATACGAAGTGAGACTGGCAGTCAACTCATTTAGATCCAAACTCGCGTAACTCTACAAAGCGCTGGAGTACGAGAACATAACCGCTCCAGGTACACTTTTGGCATCGTTTTTTTCGTGGTGAGAACGCAGCCTGTAGAAGCTCCCGCCTGCTGTGGGGGCACAAGCCGTGCGCTGATCGTTGCCGCGTTGTCGTGGCAACCATTAGCGCATCCCCCCCCCCCCCCTTGTTCACTCATGAGCTAAGCGTGCGCACGACGACCCCAGCAGGAAAGCGAAGAATTTCGCTCCGCAGAAAGAGGCTAGCTCATCTTTTCCCATATATATATATATATATATATATATATATATATAAACATACATGCAAACATATAAGTGAATGACGGCGGCTGCAGCGGTGGCGACGACAACGGAAAAAACCAGCCAAGACTGTCCATATAGTTGCTATCGCAATAAAAGGAATGCGTTGAATGAACAGCATGAAATTGACATTTTCAGCGAACGCTTTTGTTCCGGAGAAAAGCGTTGCTAAAAAAGGGGAGAACGGCTTGCTGAGAGTTTGTTACGAGGCAACAAGATTTATTGCTGATACTGGCCTGAAAACATTGACACACTTTGTGCATCAGCTTATTGACCTTCGTGTAGGTTGTCTTGCTATTTACGTGTCTAATAAAAATCGTATATGAGAGATTTGAAAGAAAGCTGTACAGTAAGGATTTTATGTCTTTAAAAAGTACACAACATCTTGGGACCTCAGTTTGTGACAGCCTATATTACGCAACAGCGTTAAGAAGCTCGTCTCGCAGAATGTCTGGCGTCGTTGTCGTTGACTGGGAGCGAAAACTCATCATCTTACGCATGACCAAAAAATCGAGAACAATGAAAGTAAAATAAATAATAAAAAAAATTGGGTTGGAGAGGGCATCCAAACTGGGTCACTTGGGTTCAAGTGGGGATCAAACCCAGATCATTTGTGTGGCAAGCAAATGTCATACCACACGTCCACGCGTCTGTTTGTGAGTACGGGGAAAAGATCTTCCTCTGCTTGGAAATGCAGCGAAAGTATCTTTCATTCTTTACAAACACACGCTTCCTGTATACATACTTCAGAACGCAGCATGAAATATATCGGTAATAATGTGTGGTACAAGCACCCATTGCCAGCGGGCATCAGAGCACGTGATTATCATAAAGGCTTCGTTGTTTACAGCCGGTCAACCACTTTAATATACACACGTGCTACCTCGCCCATTCTCCTAAGTCCACGTAGTGGGCGCATAGCAAGTTCGAAAAGGTTTCATGCACCAAGTGTATGAAGTACGCACTAGGAACAGAATGTCACTATTACGTTCGACTCCTAAATGCAAAGCTTTAGGGTATTCAAATTTTTGGCACCATTGCTTTGTGTCACGAAAAAGCAAACAAGCAACCAAATAAACAAACAAAGTATGTTAAATCTGAAACGTTATGTTTTCAAAAGCTAATATAAATATAGAGCTTCATATCCACAGTGAGAGAAAAAAAAGGTAGATAATACAATAATTTTCAGTAGGTGTAAGTTCAATGTTCTGTCACTTTATTAGTCAGAGCTCTTACTGTCTTGAACGAGTAGACTAAAACAGTGAGCGTCCATTGAAGGTGAAACGATCAAGGGAGTGCACAAATATAAAAAGAATGAATATGAGAAAAATCTTAGTTTGTGCTACGCTCCATTAAAAGTACTGTTCGAGAAGATGACGTTTATAATTATGGCATTTCGTTTCTTCTAGAAGGCCATGAATATTCCGGTTATCTTCACGTTTACGTGGCTGTTTATAGGCGTGATATTGAAAAATTGCTAAAAAATGGCATCCAGGAAAGTTTTCTACTTGGATATGACATCAGTATTACAAGTGCAATATGTCAAGTGCATTGAGAAAGCAGAGGGTCAGTGTGGCACTGTGTTGTGGATGGCAACAGCATCGCTGAAGCCTAAATTTTAATGTTTTTACTCACCGAATCTGCGCGGTTTTTCGAACTTACGTCATGCAGATACAAAGCAGTGCAGTCTGCAGAAATACTGATGCCATGCATTTAAGGACAGGTAGCATCAGAAGAATGGTAAGTTGAGCGAGTTGTTAATGAGCTCGAATGTAACTGAGCAAAAAAAAAAAACGGACGTAAACACGAAAGGAGATAAAAGAACAGACAAGCGCAGATATCAACTGATGCTTTATTGCAAGAACGAGGCTTTATAATTGACCGAATAAAAGGCAAGAGAAGGCAAAGGGGAGGAGGAAAGAAGGCACGAGGGACCAAATCACCGAAAACCTCGACCACATCAAGCATAGCACTCCCGTAATGCAAAACCAATATAGCTCAAGTCTTTATCATGTATGGCCACTTGCAATAACGCTTCAGTTGATAGTCTGCGCTTGTCTTTCATTTTCTCTCCTTAAGTGTACGCGTCCGTTTTGCGCGCAGGTACAATATGAATCAGTTAGTAACCACGAAACAAAAGAAATAGGTTCTTCAACAATAATTCGCAATGCCGTACGCAAGGATCTACGTTAAGGGGAACAGAATGTTACCGAAGCACTCCCCCATCTCGTCCCCTTTGGTTGACTCCGAAAGCAAATTAGCCGCTCAGTGGATAAAAAAAATGAAAATGAAACAACGACGTGGTTCTGTCTGTAAATATTTGCTCTCAACGTGGCCACGACTGTTCAAACCTCAACTCTGTTTGCCCAAAGTGAGTGAGCACGATGATCCAGCACTGCAATTTTCACATACTATGGTATGTACGCTGCGATTCTAGGACACTAATAGCATTAATAAGATCTAGGGTTATAACGTCTAACTACGATTAAATAACGTCTAAATGTGATTATGCCAGACGCCGTGTAGAGGGCTCCGGATATGTTAACCATCCGGTGTTCTTTATAGTGTACTTGAATCTACGTACACGTGCCTAAAACATTTCCGCCTCCATCGAAAATGCAGCCACCGTGTTCGGGTTCGGATCACGTGACCTTCGGGTCAGCAGTCGAGTGCCATAGCCAACTGTACACTATCGGGTTGGGGTCGATTCGAGTATATTGACAGTGTGGCTGATGAAAAAAGGACACTATATTGCAAGCAGCACTCAGATACCACTGAAGCAAAATACATCTAAGCTTGAGCTCCTGTTTAAATCACCGGTAACCAGAAACGCCATATACTCCTACGGCAACGCACCTGTATGCTGGAGTAAACTCTGCACCACGAGGAAAGTTAGTTGACCGCCGAAAGAAGACAAACTATTCTTCTTTACTGTCATGATTGCGCTTGAAATTTTTTGTCGTTTCTTTGTCCCGGTTTGCCAGAGCGCTGCAAGTGCCACTGAAACTGAGGACTCGCGCTTCAATAATGCTCCATTTTCCCGGAAGATGAGCATTCAGCGTCTATTGTTTCTGTGACGACGTAACATCCTAATACCTCTTACGGTATCGCGCAGGTTCACATCATCGCGCACATTCCTCCTGGTGGCTCTGACTGCCTGCACGTATGGAGTGAGAACTACCATCGCATCCTGGAGAGGTAAATCATCTACATGACAAGCTTTTTAGTGCTACATCAGAGAAATACTAAAAATGACACATGCCTTAGTGCATGAATCTTGTTGACAAAGCTTTGCGCCGAGAGACTCAGTTGAGCAAAACTTGGTTCAGAGTCGTAATAGACTAAGGTTGCTTTTAAGGCAACAACGTTACATGTGCGTTTGTTGGCGAAAGTCACAAAATACTCAATGAATATGACCCGGGTGATTTGTAAGTCTAAAACCATTATATTACGTACGTAATATGCCACAGCGTTGGCGAAACGGTAATGCACCCCTTTCTAATGAGGTAAGGTATATGTTTGGTGCCCATGGGTGACCAAACTCCCACCTTTATTTCTAGCCATCTACCCATCTTTATTTAGAGCAGTACTCCGACCTGGCGCTTGGTAGGTTTTAGGTACTCTGGATTAAAGGTGGGCCCGCAAAGATAAGTGAGGGTGGTTGGACGCATCTTATTCAACCGAAGTCTGAGTGGAGTGGTTTAGCATCCACCGCTGCTTTGCAAGGTAGAAAATTGTTTCCGCCTAGAGCCCACCCATGAAATAAAAGCAAGAGCAGTCGATTGATTGATTTGTGGGGTTTGACTCTCAAAACCACCATATGGTTATGATGGACGCCATAGTGGGGGGCTCCGGAAATTTTGACCACCTGTGGTTCTTTAACATGCACCCAAATCTGAGCACACGGGCCTACAAAATTTCCGCCTCCATCGGAAATGCAACCGTTCCAGCCGGTATTCAATCCCGCGACCTGCGGTTCAGCAGCCGAGTACCTTAGCCACTAGACCACCGTGGTGGGGCAAGCAAGAGCACTCCCGATGAAGTGTTCAGCAGTTGTAAAAACATTGCTGTAAATTCGCAATATCAGATTGCGAGACCTCGAGTATTATTCACCCGCTTTTCTTCTGCAATCGCGTCTTACGCGATACCCATTCAGTCAGGCACCGGCATTTTCAACAGGATCATGTGCAAGTAGGCGCAAATAAGCAGAGAGATTCATTTCTATGACTAGTATGCACACTTTGGCTGTCGACTCCTGAATAATTCTGGAGGTGTGATTCCGAAACTATAATTCACAAGTTAAAGCATGAAACACTTATAAAGGGGTCGTGGAGCCCAAGTGCAAACAGAGCTTACCCCAGAGTTCTTAGCGGCCGCTTGCGAGTATATTCACCGCTATGTTTCAGATTGCGCTTGCCCATATTTTGAGGGTGCTGAGCCTTGCACGTTTTGCTTTTACCTAAATGGGCGTGAGTCCGACTTTTCGCCACGCAGGCGTGGCCCGGAGCACTATCATGTCGGTGGCGTGATGAGCAAGCTTTATCAGATGGAAAGAAGTGTAGGTTCGAGGGCCCATTTTTTGTTACACACAATAATAATAAAAGCTATGACTGATTGATTTGTGGGGTTGTACGTCCCAAAACCACCATATGATTATGAGAGACGCCGTAGTGGAGGGCTGCGGAAATTTCGACCAACTGGGGTTCTTTAACGTGCACCCAAATTTGAGTACACAGGCCTACAACATTTCCGCCTCCATTGGAAATGCAGCTGCCACAGCCGGGATTTGATCCCACGACCTGCAGGTCAGCAGCCGAGTACCTTAGCCACTAGAGCACCGTGGCGGGGCTAATAAAAGCTACTAGACAATAATGCAAAGGAAAGATTTTTTTTGGTATCATTGTCAATTCTCAAGCTTTATATGTTCACTCGAATGAAATCGCAGTGTTCATGCCTGAGTACCTGTAAACAATGTCGTATCTATATTTTGACCATGGAAGAGCAGTATTAATTTTCTCAATGAATAGCTAGCACCACACGGAAAGAAAAATTCACCAACATTGAATGATATAGGCCGTAATTTTATTAATAACTGTATATTGTTATCAAGAAGATGGCTACTACTATGTAAGAGACGAGGGGGGGGGGGCAGATGGTGAAAGAACCCAGGTGCTCTTACAGCAAACATGAAAGCTCGGCACAAAGGATTCCAATAAACAGTATACGGCAGCAGGTGTTCCTTTATGTCTACGTGCAATAGTTTTGCATCGCAAGGTTATTTTTTTAATTAGGGATCTTCGCCAATTAGCTCAAACCGAAATGCTGCTAGTGTACTTTGTCGACATTTTTGCTCTCGCAGGACTTCACAGTAATCACATACATGTGGGTTTAAAGGACGTTGGTCAACATGAAGTGCCGGTATTAGCCTGCGGCTAATACGTATCATGGTGGCCGCCCGTGATCCATCGTCTTTCTAGAAAACGGAAACAAGCACCCTATAAAGACGCCGCTTACATTTACCTTTTGAAGTACTTCAAATGCTCAGCTTAATTAAGGACACCATTTCATAAACAATGGGCAGAATACTCGAATAATTTACGTTCTTTTTCGCAGGTATGAATCTACAGTCCGCGGCCAGTTTTTTGGACACACGCACAACGATGAGCTTGAGGTGGCCTACGACTCCACGGACACCAAGCGAGCGCTCGGGGTGGCTTATCTCGGACCAAGCCTGACAACGTACACCTCTGGACACCCAGCGTTCCGAGTTTTCACTATGGACGGCGGTTACCCTGGAGCTTCCTGGGTACGCGTACTGGTTGATTTACCATTGAGATTTTTTTCTAGCTTGTGGTGATTGGTTTGCGAAAAGCTTACACTGCGAGGTTACCGGTAAGAAACGCGGCATCCTCCATGGCCGAGGCTCACAAAGACGCCGCGCTCGGGTTCATTGACTCTAGCTCCGACACGGTGCAGTGAAGGCACTCGATGCAGGTAGTCAAAAAACACGGGTTCATTAACCCAATATGCAGCACAGTGTGACAAGAACGGGGTCAGGGGCTGGGTACGAACTAGTTGGTACAGCGACATCTTGGAAGCGGTAAGCGCGCGAACACGGGAACAAGAAGACGGGACACACAGCACTCCCTGCGTCGTCTTCTTGTCCCCGTGTTCATACGCTTACCGGTTTTATAACTATCACAGGATAGCGAGCCATTGGGCAACTCCGCAATACCGATTGAGTACACTCGCGTGAGCTGTACTCGATTGATTCTGAGCTCTCACACGGAGGGGAACCACCGAAGCGTGCGAGAGAGAAGCCGCTTGCTGTGGCAGAACATAACTTGTTGCAGGCGTGCGAACATCTGCGGTGGTGAGCCAGCGCCACACGGCAGCAAGCTCACGGGAGAAGGTGGCCAATGAAGACTGGTTGAACGCCGTGTCATGTGCTAACATTACTGTGCCTAGAATACTGCACTAACCTGACGTGTGGCGAGCATTGTCCGGACATGTTAGGGCATGTGTTTCCATGCAGGGAAGACCAACGCATAGCTTGCAGCCTGCAAAAAAATTGGCACCGTATCTGCATTTATCTGCAAATGTCGTCGAAAGACGATTGTCTTGCGTGTGGAGAGTGTGAACAAAACGTTTATTGCATGTTATGTGCAAGAAAATCGGTGAATAGTATTCTGGAGGCGCTGTGTTAGAGTGCCTCGAGCGCGCAGTGGAGGCGAACGAACGCATCAAGTCACGTCACACGTGAGACATGAGCGCCGTCTGACAGTTTCTTTCAAAAACAAAGCGCGTGACTCTGAGACGGGTGTGTGCGCCCGCCTCAGAGGTGATAAGGTGTAGAACGTAACGCGACGGGTAGGTGTCACCACCGTCTCGTTTTAGCAAAGCGTTGGAAACACTCGCCTTTCCGTGCAAGCGTTGGATGGTCAGCGCAGCGTGATAAGCACTACGGTCCTTAAAATTACTTAAGTATGCCTTTTATAGTAAAAGGTGCACATGCAGAATATATACGTGTTGTTATGATGCCCAAGGCACGTGCAATGATTGCTTTTTAATCGACTTTTGCACAAGTATGAACGCTGAATCTCAAGCAACACAGGTGGGGGCTGCAAATGGGGTCGGCCGTTTCAAATACCCGATGCTGTTGAGAGTGGACAAACAGACAAATGTACGCACAGACAGACAGACAGACAGACAGACAGACAGACAGACAGACAGACAGACAGACAGACAGACAGACAGACAGACAGACAGACAGACAGATATTTTCGCGTCGAAGGTCCCCAAGAAAGACTATCGTCTTTAAAAGACGTGGATGCGTAGCCATGGTATCCATGTCACGAATTTACAACGGTTCCCAACGCTTCAGCCACGTGGGGCCTGCACACGCGCATGTCGCAAAACGAGGTGCAAAAGGAGAGGGAGCACTTGATTCCCACGAGCTCACACCTGTACGAAAATTCATACGGATTTCTCTGACGTTGCCTCGCGGTCATTTTTCTTGGTCTGGTGAGTGCAACTGAAACTAACGCCTCACTAGAGTGGCCACTCTACAATGTAACCTTTATATAAAAATGCAGGCCACATGCAACTTCGACATAAATGCAGTCACGCTCCTATCCCCAGAAAGTGCTTCTAGAACTTCGAAAACTTTTACGTTAAAATGACAAGGCATGTCTCTGTATAAGCACCCTAGTTCATCAAAGGTACGCATAAAATTTGTAACGTACGTGATCAAGTCAAGTGAAGTGAACTGAATAGTATAGTCGACCTACACGGTTATAAAAATACAGCATTATAACTGCGGCGTACGTCCGTATTAAAAAAAAATCTTAACCTGCACTTCCGTGTATTGCTTAATGCGACAGAGTAATGTGAATTAAGACAGCCAGTAACCTCGATCTCATAAGGTAGCTCTAAGAATGTCACCATTTTTTTCTCGTGCCATGTAAGCATATGGCGGCACATGATAAAACATGCTGTCATGACGCTGATTCATTTGGGAGTCTCAAGGCCTTACTTGGGACCAATCAATTTTCTTTGCTTCACCTTAACGTACGGTGTTTAAGAAGCAAACAAGATTTTGTTAATCTTTTTTTAGACAACTGAGATAATGAATTGGACGTCTTAGCATTCACCGAAATGTGGTTTTTTAATGAATTCCCAGTTCTAAGTTTTCGAGAATGCAACTGCATATCAGTGTCAAGACCTAACAAAAGAGGAGGTGGCGTTAATGTGCACTTTAAAATCCACTTTGTTTATGAAGTTATTCCAGAATACTAATTCACAGATGTTCACTACAAATGTGTGCTTGTGAAACGTCCGAATACGATGCTGGTTTTTCTGTTGATTCTCCAAGCGGTGCTGTAGTGCCACTTATCGAATTTCTTTAGCGTATTTCAGAGCACTGTTCATACAATGGTTTACGTACAATAATTAGAAGATTCTTAAAGTTTTAACTATGTCAACGTTGTTTCTATAAATCTGAAGTTCCTCTCTATGGAGCCATCTACGTGAAAGTTATTTGATGTTTTTTTCTTTCTTTTGGTCGATTGATTGATTGATATGTGGGGTTTAACGTCCTAAAACCACTATATGATTATGAGAGACGCCATAGTGGAGGGCTCCAGAAATTTAGACCACCTGGGATTCTTTAACGTGCACCCAAATCTAAGCACACGTGCCTACAACATTTCCGCCTCCATCGGAAATGCAGCCGCCGCAGCCGGGATTCGATCCCGCGACTTGCGGGTCAGCAGCCGAGTACCTTAGCCACTAGACCACCGCGGTGGGGCGCGTTGTCGAAGCATCACGCATATACCCTCAAGAATAACAGGCAAATCCGAAACTTTGCTAAATGTTTGTTTTACAAACAATAAAATGGGTGAATATGACGCCGGAGTATTATATTTCAGACATAAGTGATCATTTGCCCCCTTTTTTTTGCGCTCTACATGACTGAGCCCAACCAACGCAAAGAGCCGCCCATTCTGTTTGGAAAGATCCTTGCAAGAAGGGTTGCTTATTTGAAGCATTTGGTTGAAGGAACTAGATTGGAGCCTGCCTTGCCGATAACTGATCCTACCCTCTCGTATGAATTATTTATTGGAACATTATGCATTACACTATATTTCCCTGAGAAGAGCTTATTAAGCATAAAAGATTTAGAAAATGATGTCTTGATGCCTCTTTGCTCAGAACAGGGGCCCGTGATAAATTAATTGCATTGTTTATAAAAAGAAAGAACCTTAATCTCTTAGCTGACTATAAAAATAAAAAAAATGACAGCTGATATTAAACCCGCTCGTAAATAGGTTTGCTACTATTTTTAATGATTCCTGTAAAGTGTGGAATTGCGTTAATTAACTACGGAACAAGACCGAAACAGAAGCGATATCGAAAATAATAGTTGAGGGCTTACCATATTCGGGTAGTTCGCAGGCAAACAGATTTAATGAGCATTTTTTTAAAGGCAGGTGTTCACACGGCTTCACCGACCAATGATATCAGCTGCACATCTTAAGTCTACAGCCCAGAGTCGACAGTTTTCATGTTGTTTACTACAGTGCAAAATATATATGTCTTGTTAAAATATTTACAAACAACAATGCCTGTGGTGTAGCTGAATTAAAGGCAGTGCCTCTTGAAGCAGTCGCTTAGGTTATCTGCTTACCTCTATTGCACATGTGTAATCATATTTGAAGCCCTGGAACGTTTCCCGACGAACTAAAAATCGCAAGGGTATCAGTTATTTATAAAGGAGGTGATAAAAATAATCTCGGTAAGTATAGTCTCATCGTTATTTTACCTACGTTTTCTAAGCTTATAGAAGAAGCAATAAGCTTTATACTTACTTTCTTTAGCAAAAGTACATTATCCCTAAAAAGCAATATGGTTTTCAAAGGAAAAGAAATCCAAGGAAATGACCTTACTCGATATTCAAAATTATGTACAGGGCGTCCCACATAACTTGAGCCAAGAATTTGAAAATGAAAGACACTTCAATGGCGAATAGAACCAAACGCGTACTACTCCCACTAGCCTGTATGTGCTCAGGCTATTTTTTATTTCTTTCAATACTAATTATTATTAATTTTCAATTACCCATTTTTTAATTATGGCTGGAAATCCAAACTGTGAGAACTGAGATGTAGAGCACTTTCAGAAACCACCGACAAAATTGTTTCCTATACCATACGTCTAGCGATGTTATTTTTTACGTGTTGTAAAAAAAGCCTATAGCAGCACTATAGCAGTGCGCTCGCGGTCCATTACACGGCTTCTTTTTACGTTTTGCGGGCTTTCTTTACAACGTGGAAAAAGTAACGGCGCGAGACGTATCATACAAGAAACAATTTAGTTTGTGGTTTCTGAAAGTTCTCTACATCTTAGTGTTCATATTTCGAATTTCCAGCCCATAATTAAGAAAATGAGGTAAATAAGAATTATTATTATTTAGTATGGGAGAACAGGCTATTGCGAGTAGTTTGCGTTTGGTGCGATTTGCCTCCTAAGGGCCTTTAAATATTAAATTCTTGGCTCAAGTTATGTGGGGGACCCTGTATAGTGGAGAATATAGAATAAAAGTTACTCTCGGTAGGGCTCTTTCTTGACATTAAAATAGGATTTGATTCCGTTAAACATGAATTTTTACTACTTAAACTATCTAGATACGGTGTCAGTGGTTGTGAGAAGACACTGTAGAAAATAAATCTGTGTGTAATACACCAACGTTGTCAGTGCGAAATGTGAATTCGGTAAAATTACATACGGAGTGCCACAAGAGACAATGCTTGGTCCACTCTTGCATAAGCGACATAGTAAACATACCCCTAACACCGGACAATATTTTGTACGCGAACGATGCGAATGTCTATCTATCTATCTATCTATCTATCTATCTATCTATCTATCTATCTATCTATCTATCTATCTATCTATCTATCTATCTATCTATCTATCTATCTATCTATCTATCTATCTATCTATCTATCTATCTATCTATCTATCTATCTATCTATCTATCTATCTATCTATCTATCTATCTATCTATCTATCTATCTATCTATCTATCTATCTATCTATCTATCTATCTATCTATCTATCTATCTATCTATCTATCTATCTATCTATCTATCTATCTATCTATCTATCTATCTATCTATCTATCTATCTATCTATCTATCTATCTATCTATCTATCTATCTATCTATCTATCTATCTATCTATCTATCTATATATATATATATATATATATATATATATATATATATATATATATATATATATATATATATATATATATATATATATATATATATATATATATATATATATAACTTATATAAGAACGTCTCACGAGTAGTTGGCATACTCTGCACGTTACGCCACTTAATAAAGGTCTGGTTAAAAACACATTTATTACGCAAAAACGCATTCACGCCTTCGCTACTTGTTTCTGATATGGGGAACAACAAAAACTAACCTCACCTAATATACGTACCAAAGAAAGTGAGCTCTGCGATTATTTTAACTCTTGCCCTTTCGTTCGTACATGGCCCCCTTTTTGAAAAAAAAAGCATGAAATGCTAGCCGTTAATAATATTCGATATAAAAATTAGCAATGATCATATTTCTTGAATTTAAATCTAACCAAACGAGCGGAAAGCTGCCATAATTTACGACACATAAACTTGAAGAAAGATACACTTCGTATTAACTACGGTACTTAAAAGCTAACTTAAAAAATTCTCCACTTCCTTGATGAGCCCCCCACTATGAAAACGTTAATTTAATAAAGCTACTTCATTTATAGCTTCACACCTCCTTCGAATAATCTTCCTATCTTGTGTTACTTGCATATGCGGCACATGTCTGCATTTTTATTTATTTTTTATTTTGGTAGCCATTTTTGCGCATGAGTGGTTTCTCGTTATTCTTTGTGAGCTAATTACAGTCATGTGCATATTTTTGCGTCTGATGGCTTAATTCATGAAAGAACCTATAATGTTTGAATTCTATTCTCTACATTCATTTTTGTTTTGCCATGTATAACCGCCTACTTATGAGTGTACACAGGGGATTGACACTTTGTCAGGCTTTCTTTGCCTTTACGCCAATCTCTTGAGCAACCATGTATACTGATTGTCTTAAATAAAGTATGATATTTTATTAGGTGCGGTGTTGGCAGGTGAAGTAAGTACGTCCGTAAATATAGCAGGAAAAAATTTGGACGTGGGCAAGAACGCTGGCTTTCACATGGGGCAGGTGATGATCATGACAAGGTGCTTGAGAATAAATTGGAAATGAACGCTGTTTTCTATTTTCCCTTTTTTTCTCTTTTCAAATATTTTCTTACGCTTAGACTGACGCATCTGTCCCTACTACCGCAATAAACGTGCATATCGCTAGCTACAATGTTTTAAATAACGAAGTATAAGAATGGTGTTTCCGTTTATGTGCCTCTACAGCACGATTATAAACGAGCGCGTCCATGTTTGTTTCTTATTTCGAATTATACAGTTCATCATTAGAGAGTTATTTTGTGATGGTATTCACTTAGCTCGTAGTGATAGTGTGATGTGCGATGAGTTGTTGGACGAGGCTTTTAGGAAAGCACGTTGACTAGGTTTTTTTTTGTGTGTGGGTGTTCAACGAGTCCAGTTTCTTGTAATTGTTTTACTGAACGCATCGTTTCCCCTGCAGTCACTCCTCGACCACGACACGTACCTACTGAACTTGACTACGGCCAATGCGCATCCTGATTTGCCACCAAAGTGGGAGCTTGAGTACAGCGCACGTGATGCGTACAACATGACCAGTCTTCAACCGCAACAATGGGACGCTGTGCTCAGGAAGATGGAACACGACGACAAACTTTTCGACAAGTTTTACAGGTACGTTGACGGTAAACTCACTAATAATTCCGGAGTTTTACATTCCGAAAACCGTTATGAGTTTAGGAAGCATCCAGAAGTAGTAGGGTGTCATACCTAGAAAACCAACCTGCCTGAACCGCCGTTCACGTGTGCTACGCTGCCTGTTCTGCAATGCCACGATGCATGAGACCCTCCCGTAACTATAGAGTCGCATTAAGTTTGGTGTGGCCGAAGGTTAACTGTAGAGTCGTGAAGTGTCTCTTGATCTCGAATACTTTGGCCCTGGCGTTACCTATTGTGCCGGCCCCTAGTAATACCCCGGCATTATAGAAGGTGTGAGCTCGGGAAAACGAAAAAAAAAGTGGACCCAATACTTGACGCGTCAGCCATGACTACGATGTCCTACATCGCATATTCTCTTTTCCTTTTTTTGGCACAATGCTCAGCGCCTGACAGCATTCTTTTTTGAACGCACCTAACTCTCGCCTTGGATAAGCTAGTAACCTTGGATAAGCTAGTAATGTTTTGTGACGTTACTATGCAGTAACGTGCCCAGGCACTTTCCATGGCACCTGGTCGCAACACGCGGTAGAAGGAAGTGTAGCGGTACAGGCGCCTCCATTCCATTTTCGTTCCATTCCGGGAAATCAGAATTTGGCGCAAGTCAATTCTTTCCAATTCCTCGGAATGAAAAGCTACTTAGCCCATTCACCCTTCGGCAATTGCCGGGTACTTCAATACCATTCCTGTCATTCCTCAACGTGGCAAAGATATCTTGATAGTTCTATTGAGTTAAAATGAGCGCTCCATGAAGCTGATCAGATGCATTAAGAGCTCCAAGGTTACACAAAACGCACTACCAAGATCAAGGGATAGTGGCTTTGTTATAGATATCTCACGGTGTACAACCACCTTGTCAATTCCCATAGGGGCAATTTTGTCGCTAAATTTAGTATTTGCATGATCGCTATGTTTGAAAGAATTTTGATTTTTTAATATTTCTTGGGGATAAACGTAGTAATGACGACATAGCCTGTTTTGATGCTGACAAAAGTAGTGTTCAAGAAAACTAAGCAGTGTTGCCATGCATTCAGAGTGGTCGGTAGTATGGAGAGGACTAAGATTCGTTTAATAGAGAACATAACCCTCCGAATTAGCTGGAATTAGTTGGAACAGTGCACCGTTCGGGTACCCTGGGCCTTCGCATCAAATACGGTGCACTGAGCTGCAGTGATTGTAAGTATTGACGATTGTCAGCTCGCCAAGCAAGCATGGCTGGAGTGAGCATAACTTTCTCTGTTCGTCTGTGCGCAGGTCTGCAATGGCAACTTTGTAGCAAACTTAATTTATGTATATCAGGTAATATAAACTGCTCGCTAGATATAGATAAGACTGTGCATAGAATATTCGCTACTTCCTTGGGAGGGGGGAATCATTGGGAACAAACACGCAGGGGTTCGTTTCTCCGTTCAGTGTCTGCTGGGATAAGGCATTTTTTGTACCGTAACCTATGCGTCAGTTTCTCTTTTACAAATATGCAAATTGTTCCCACTTTTACACCCCGCTTACCTTTGACTCTGTCATTCAAAAGGTGTACCTAGAGGATGCGTCGTGGCCTTAGAATTATATATATATATATGAAACATGCACTCAGCCTACTCGACTAATTTGAGGAAGATGTTACAGTAGTAGCAACTAATGGTGTAACGATCGAAATATGTTTTTCCCCAGTGCCCTATTTGATTGGCGATGTAAACTTGGGTTTATGCTGAGTCGTAGCAAACAAGGGAAAAAATGCAAAGAAACAGGAAAACGATAATAATGGAGTGACCCCCACAGGGAGCAATAAGAGTGCTGACTGATCCCATCTCAGCTCGAGACTCAGAAATGCCTCTTCTAGCGCGATACTGCATGTAGCAACAGTCACTACCAGCTTTGGGAATTTAGAAGGGACCACACACCTTTATTTTATTATCATCACCTCGAACAAATATTTTATATAAGAACAACAACACACCCGGCATTTGGTCACTAGTTTTCTGGCAATCAGAACGTCATAATATGTGCTCAGCTCTTCTGGTGATTTTTATGTGCGGCAATAAAGGTCGGGGAAAGTTGCAAAAAGAAACCCTCTTTTGGTTTTATTCACCGAAATTTTGGAACGAAATGTTACGTGGTAGATGGGCGCCTCGCCATTTAGTTCTCAGAACCCGAAGTATGAATGGACATCTGCTTCAATGCTTGCTTCCGAAATACAGAACAAAAAGAGAGATAAAACAATTGCTGTGTACGTAACTATATATGTGTGCGGCGTTTCAAGAACACGAGCTACTCGAAAGAGGTGCTTCGGAGCAACGCAGTCTATATAAGGATAGAATTGTTCTAAGTGCGTAGCTTACAAATGTACCGTGCATGTGATCAGCCAAGCTGTTTTAAAAACGTTACTTTATTGTTGAATTCAAGGTTCAGACTTACTAATGTTTCAAGTTTGGAAAACAGTGCGTAGACGAAAACTTGCTTTATTTTTTGAAAAAAAAAGACGCAATACCATTCTAGGTCTATTCCGTGCAAAAGGCGCTTATTTAATTCCTCTGACCATTGTTCCCATCCTGTTTCGGGGTTGTGAAAGTACGATTGCGTAGTCACTCTAATTCAGGAGTGGCAACTCCGCAACTTCGGTAGGAGGCGTGGCCTACGCCATCGTTTTCCCCAGGACATTTTGTAATCATTAAGGGTGACGTTTCAGGCATAGAATTAGAAGAGACGTTTGCTTGCACAAAGTCAGGATTCTCATCTGATGAATAGTTGCATAGTTGTCGTGGAAGACAAAATCTTGGTGGCTAGCTAGCTTAACAGAAGTTCTCGAGCTAGAGATATATGATCTGGCAGTTCAATCAGTGTTGGAGCAACCGCCTTCACACAGTAACAGTGATATGTTACTGCGTTTACAGATTCTACCACAAGGGGGCACCAAAGAAGAAGCGCTGCAAACGTTCGTGCCGAAAGAAGCTTTTGTGCGAGCAAAGGACTGCCATCTCGTCTGATCTCAAGCATTGCTAAGGAATCTTGCAATAAAGTGCAACAGATCACAGTGTTTCCTAAAACTACCTAGAGGGGACTCTGGCACTGCGATCGTTCAGAGACCATGGGAATGATGGGTTTTATTATTTGTGGGGTTTAACGTCCCAAAACCACCCAATGATTATGAGAGATGGGAATGATGGGTAGTGCACAAATTTTCTCAGTATTCGTTTTTGCGGGTGGTGAATCGTACTTGCGGCTTAGTTTATTGCTGGTTATGGTTTAGTTTTGAAGGAAAGAACGAACACTTTTGAACTTTGTAACCCGATTAAATATGGTTAGCCTAAAAAAATAAGGTGGTGAAGAGCGACCGCTGAACATTTGCTGATTTGATTTTTATTTCATGAGAAAACACTTCCAAGCCACACGATCACACACAAAGCCGGAAGAAGGCCAGATGTACGATGATTAGACAAATAAGTGTACTACCCATCATTCCCACGCTCGCTGAAGCACCGTGCGTTGCAGCTGCCATAGACACTGGCACCAGAGTTCCCTCTAGTGTATATTAGGCAACTCTGCGCAGCAGATGATAGGTGGCGAAAATTCGCTTTACAACAGCGCGCAATTTTCAAAAAAGACCGATGAAAAGCCTATCAGGACACGGAATAACATTACACGTGTATCTTACAGCCGAAGGTCACAGTGCTCAATCATTTTATATTATTCATTCGCACTTTGAATCATATGTCATTAAACATCAAATTACAAAAATATTTTTGTTCATTTGTGTTAGTATGCAGTGTATGTATTGATTTCTGTGTTCGAAAAACTTTGTGTGTGTTCTGCGTGTTTGTTCTAATTTGCTGTCAAATATATGTCATATCAGTATGGCAAAAGTAAAACACCAATCTCACAAATGTGCAGTGTGATAGTGCTCTTCAGCTACCCCGTCCCTGAGATCCGAGAAGGCCATTTCCTTCCATGTTAGGGAAACTGAGGTCATACTCGCGCCATTGCTGGCCTCCAGTTGCATATGCCTCTCCAATTACTCGTGTGCGCTGATTACCCCCATAAACAAATAAAAACAGCTGTGCAATGTTTGTACAATGATTTGCAGCCACATTCGTGGCAACGAATGGCCAAATTTTCATCGCTGCCCTTCTTCAACCTGTTTGCAAGCTTACGCCGACCGTGGCTGTTTGCCCAGTGCGAGGCCGACCTGTTTGCCCAGTGTGAGGCCGTCCACACAATAGTGGCAACTTGTACATGACCTTCTTGGTGCAGTCAACATGCTTGCTTCGGTGTTTTAACTCGGATTATTCTTTTTTAGGTATAGGTGATTGGACTGGTAGTGATGCGAAGTTTAAACAGTTTTTTCAGGGGCAGACATGATGATGGCAGACACATACGCCGGCCCTCACGCACGCGAGAGCTGATTTCTATTATTTGCTGGTTAACCATCGACAATGTACACGCGCTACTTACTTGCTTATTGCATTGTTGTAATATTTTGGTGTGTATACTGCTGTCTTTGTCATGTCTTAATGTTGAGCATGATGTGGACGCTGTTCTTAAAATATTCCAAAACAGTGACTGCTACGTACGATGCAGTTGGTTAGTACTCAAAGCCAGCGACCTAATTAAGATATCAGTGGTGTCCCACCAGTTTTATTAACGTGCCAAGAGTCATCGTCCACATGACTAAAATTACAACGACGAGAGCCCCTTTTCCGAAGGCACTAATCCACTTCTTCTGGTAAGTTATCAGTATCTCGCTACTTTACCAGGAGTCTTTCCGTAACTAACCCTGCCAATCAGGTCGCTTTACATTTACAGAAGTGATTGGTATGTTTTAAAATAATGAACTGTTCCTAATTTGGATTCGTTTGAAGCGCTTCTTCGCCTACACAGGGTCCGTTCCTTCGTCCCGGTGGTTTCAGCGCGTTCGCTTCATTGAATGAAAGCAGCAAGGTGGTGCATCAACACTCAGCATAGAAGTTTGTTGCTTGTTGTATATTTAAAACAGGCGGGCGCATCTAGTAGCTTATTTTGTTCTTGTTCATTTCCGGCTTTGTGCTGTTTTATCGTGCCTCATCGCAAAATTTCGCCTTATATTTAGTAAAATGGCAAGTTTCTATGCCTGCTGTGTATGTCAACTTTAGGAGTATTTTATTTAACTCTCGGGTCCGCCATCGCAGATCAATGATTTAAGCGGCTGCTGACCCGAAACTTGCGATGATCAAAGCCGGGTGTGGTGGTCGCATCTCAATGAAGGTGAAATGCTAGACCAATTCACTGTCTATGTACGTTACAGAATACCAAATGGTCTAAACTTCGGGAACCCTCCACTTCGGCGTGCCTCATTAACATGACGTGGTTTCAGGACGTAAAACCGCGCATTGTATCATTATTTAACACTCAGGTAGTATGTTTTACATGTCTAATAGCCTTATACAGAAGTCAGTGGTTCCTGACATTTGAAATTGTAACATACGTTGTTTATATCAGACTTCGTCTGGTTGTAGTTGTATTCTATTCCTCAGCAAACAAAACTTTATTATTTACCAATGAAGAAAGAGAAAAATATGTTAGAAGGCAGTGCAGGTGACTTGGGCTATAGCACGCTCGGCCAGCTATGTTGCTTTCGGACAGAGAAGTGAAGGAAGTCAGAAGGCGATGTGCACGACGCCCAATTACACTATCATGACCTACTCTTGAAGAGAAAAAAATGGAGAGTGCTCGAGCTTCGCCTTCGAAAGTAGATCACGATATGTGATATACTCGCTGGTAGTACATATATGCTGTGTTCAAACGAAACGGTAGCCGTTAACGACAGGTATGACTGACAAACATGTGCATAAAATAAAATGAACCTATTACGTTCGTTATGCGTTATAAATGTCAGTAGAGAATTATGTTCAAAAAATCATTTTACATACAGACATAGCAACATTTAGGCGCTAGCATTGTTATTTAGCATCAATGTATGCGTATGACTGAACCCCTGTATAAATAAAATGTTGGCTTGCACGAGTGAGGTATGTGAAGGTGTCAATGTGATGTACGACAACGAACGACTGATATGTAACGTCAACAGTACTGTGAGTAGAGAGCACAACTTAAAATTTTAATGGTAAAAAGTTGAAACACAAGATCACTTTGCATTGACGGAGGGCTTCCTGAGCCATCTTATCCCGCAGGAAAGATGTGCGATTAGAATGCCGACTGGCAGACAATTTTACTTAAGAAGAGATTCACCAAGTTAATAGTCGAGTTCACAACCATTTGTCTCAAAAACCTTGTACTATTATACCAGAATCTGAACATTCATCGGTTTCATCATCTGCGGCTTTTAAGCAAAGCGTCTTGTAGTACCGTCATGGGACGAGCAAAGCAGTCGATCGCGTTGTCGCCGTGGAGTGTTTACGATTCGATATTTAGAGCTGGTAGCAAATATTGCACTACGTTTCTTCGCAAAGTTACACAATGCCTTTGCTATCATAGGCAAACTTCACGTCATTATATCAGCTGAAATTGCCTTCACGCATATTATAATCTTTATGCCATAAGAAGTTGTGAACAAGTTGCAGCTGAGCGTGCGCTGCTTAGCTAAGTCATCGTTTTCCAAGCTCTTACGATGTCACTACGGCCATGGGGAATCAGAGTACGCTGCTTCTCGTGAACTCGCGTACTTCTTTAGTGTGAATTGAGTAACACGCCCTAGTTGAACAGGTGGTGGTGGTGGAAAACATTTATTAGCATATTTACAGCGAGAAATGTGAATAAGGCGAGTCTTTCAGAAACGCTAGGAGGGATCCCTAGTCCGGTATCCCTGCAGCTGCCGCCGCGGCTCAGGCTCCAGCCACCCATGCCTGTTGAGCTTGGAGGCCCCAGTAGCTGAGCAGGACAGCCTACCAGTACTCTCGGGGGGGGGGGGGGGGGGGGAGTTAGGTGGGATTTGGGGCAGGCCCACATTATGTGATAGCTGTTATAAGGCTCCCGCGAACAGTACCTAACTCTATTTTTGCAAAGACATTCCTTGTACACGGAGCATGCATAGTGGAGGTCATTGTCTGTCACCACTTTAGCTGGTAGACCATAAGACATGAACACTGAGCAGACAACTTTAACTGTTTTTTGCGCAGTTGCGCTAGCCATTATTTACTACTTTCACCCACTTGGATTGGGAGCCAACCATGACCAGAAGGATTTGCCATAGTTTCCCGCAGTACACGCGTGTATGCACTCACAGCTGTTAGAGTGCCACTTGCGTTGCTGCAATGGTGCGGCCGGAATTGAAGCTCAGGTGCATAAAAAATTTCAGTCTTTTTACACACTGCTCAAGAAATTTGTAAATTTTAGGCCACCAAATAATTCTAGGAGCAAGCATCTTCATTTTGTTTGTACGAGGACGCTCTTCATGCAACATGCCCAAGACTCTGCCTCATTAACCTTGAGATCTCTACATGGTTATTCCAAAGAAAACAATCTATTTGTAACAAGAATACGTACCTTCTAATAAAATATGACTCTAGAGCTTTGTCAACTGCCTTCGGCAACCCATGCAATGTGATTGCTTGAACCGTTCTGAGCTCTTTATCTGTTTCTCCCGCTACTTCTTTAGCCGTCTGTGGCAACTATATAATGGGCAAAAAATTGTTCGATTGATATGTGTGGTTTAACTTTCCAAAACTACCATATCATTATGAGAGAGGCCTTGGTGGAGGGCTCCGGAAATTCGACTACCCGGGGTTCTTCAACGTGCACCCTAATTTTAGCACATGGGCCTACAGAATTTTCGCCTTCACCCAAAATGCAGCCGCCACAGCCGGGGTACGATCTGGCGACCTGCGGGTCAGCAGCCAAGTGCCTTAGCCAATAGACCACCGCGGCGAGGACGAAAAGTAGTTCATGGCTTCCTCAGTACGCACCCACGGCAACGGTAACCTATATACCTCGTCTGCATTTCCAATCCAGCCATCCTTCTAGTACTCAATCGTATACGAATAACTGGCAAACAGATTAGACCAGCGATGCATCCTAGCTGCTGCAACGAAACTTGCCCGTTTCTTTATGTCGAAAATGTAGGTGTGCGGCAGATGATCCGTCACGATAGTAAACTGTCATACAGGTGCTCATGAAACTTCCGTATGCCACATACGATGGCAAGCGGTTCTATTTCAACGTGGGGATAGTTTCTTTCAGTTGTCTTTGGCGTTCGAGAAAATGTGCCACTGGTCTGTCTTCCCCACAGAACGCATGAAAAAGAAGTCGCAGCTTTGCCGCAAAGGGGAAGCAATGAACGCGGTAGCAACAAATTGGAAGGTCACGCACAGAAATGACAAGGAGATCAAAATGGGCCCCGTGTTTCTCACGCACAAATGACGCATGAAACGTACTCAAAGGCAAAGGTAAAGATGAACGCAAATAAGCATCTCAGTTGTTACTTCGCTGTGTCTGAAAAGCGCGCCCCTTTCACAAACAGAGCCTGTGCAACGATTGCATTGACCCTTGGGCGCCACGTAACTACAACAGAATCATTCCAGTGCAAGCCCAACACCAGCCAAGACGTGTGATCCTCCCCACCGGGAGATAACGCACGTGAGAGATTGTGCACTGCCCTCCTCTCCGCGGGCCAAAGTACGCGTGAGAGATCAGAGTCGCCACTAGAAAGCCTTCATGTGCGCGCGTCTCCGTGTTTTAGGGTGGTGACAGCTTTTGACTTTCCACTTGCCGCCACCCGCAAAAACACAAAGTTGCCAGTTCCAGTTTATATGGCAACAAGCGCCTGGTTGGTTCTCACGGCCAAGCGTTCCTGCTCCGCCTCACTGCACCAGCTGCATGTTGGCGCGGGTGTGCAAGCTGCGGTATGAGCTTTGTTGGAGTACACCGTAGTCCTAGCTTATGCTGCGACACCATCCTCACGCTAAGCACACCTTCTAGCACTTTGGGAGTGTAAATGCCAGGGTGCTGCATGCCGCAACGCAAAACCATCTGGAGACTGTTCCGCTTCCCACTTGCTCTAGCCAACGAAAACACTGGATTACACAAGTGAAGCGAGATTGCTTGGAGCTGAATATACTTCTTCCCGTGTTTATGAGGTGAGTAATCGTTGTATTGAGAACGAATTGAGTATATCGCCGCATATTTCGCGAAAACATTGACCTATTCATGCGACTAAAAGCAGTTTGAGCAAAGTAAACAGGACAAATTGCATAGTAAAATAGATCGGGCTTCGTTCCGGGACGCCGGGTTGCGAGCAAAAGCTGGTTAACTTGAGTATGCTTGTTTATCCTTGTTGTAAAAGCGCAGTTCACAGACCGAATAATATGACTAATCGAACGTGCGATCCTGCATGCATTCATTATATGCTTTTCATCGGTTTCCGAAGTCGTCACCGCATTCGTCGCGGGAAACTCCAGACCCGTAAACCACCAATAGACACTCGCATTCGCGTCATCCTTTGCTGGCAGATGTTCGCGTTCCCGCACTTTCACCTCGGTCGCTGAGGAAGGACATTTAGAGAGGTAGACAGACGAGCCCACGGATGCGTTTCCTGCAGACTCGTGTAGTCTTGCACAGTTGCAACACACATTTTGCACGGCTTCCCTTTGATCACACCCGGAACGACACCAAAGCTCGCTCAACAATGGTCAAAAAGATTTCGCTTTACTGAATTATAGAATGCGACAGATTAACTTTTCGTGTCCATCCATCTTTTTGTCCATCTGTCGGTCCTGAACGGTAACTTGCACTAAGCAACAACCGACTTGCACTAAGAAAGTCGGTTGTTGGCTCATAACCTAAATATGCCTTATGGGAGAGTGGTGCTGCGTCGTTATTTTTGTCGTACCTCTGTTTCATAACCTGCCACAAAGATGATTTGATATTGTGAACACAGTTTTTATTTTGTGCTTACAGAGAAAATGTGTATGGACTCCATATATGTGGTCGGCGCCGTGTATGACCGGCGGTTCGCCTTATTGCTTTATTGTAGGCCCCCTGCGAGGACTCAAGCTTCCAGCAATGGAGGCAGGACGGTTTGAAGAAATTAAGGCAAATGCTGTTTGAATGCTGCTTGCAATAAAATTTGACCTGGAAAAACTTGGTTTTTCCCTTGTTGCTCCCCTTTGCTTTTCTTCTAGCCTAATAAATAGGCTTTGGGGGGGGGAGGGGGAGGGTTGGTGAAATTTGATTGAGTGCTCTACTGTTTTCTGGCAATGGTTAGAGCTTGTGAGGTTTTTAAGCACTGCATTGTACAGCTGCATTCACAAGCACTAAGCTTGCTACAGAAAGCAATATTTAGGGCATGAGAGACTGGCTGGCGGAGTTATGCGGTTTACAGATAACATCATGAGCTAGCCGGTTGTTTGACCTGCCTTCCCGGTTGTTATGAGATCCGCCATATAATAAAACATAGCCTCGAGCCTTGTACTATACTACAAGGCCTTTCAGGTGTCTGGAGTGAGAGTGAACTTGCTTGAGGAATGCCACGCAGATATTGAAGTCCGTTGACCGTAATATCGAGCCCCCCACCCCACCGCGCGTAAATATGGACTTCCTAAATATCGTTACTCTGCCAATGTGGTGGGTCTACCAAATGATAGAAACGAACTGCTTTAACAGTGTGCGATACAAACTTGAGTGACAAACACGTTTTTACTCAACCCTTCAGCTTTCAGAAATTTATATATATATATATATATATATATATATATATATATATATATATATATATATATATATATATATATATATATATATATTGTTACGTAAAAATGACACGAGGTGTGTCTATTTAAAATCTATATTCGAAATGATGCGTATGGCGTCGACTAAGACGGAAGCAGCACGCACAACCGACAGACTACTTTCTCGTTGTCGTCTTTTCACCGCTGATACGTCAGCTACGTAGCATTACCCTCCCCCCCCCGGCGGTAAAAGCGCCGTCTCGGTGCACACTAACTACGGTCTTCAGTAGGCAGGTGGTAAGGTTTTAGCCTGCTGACGTGCACAACATCGCTGCGTGTGGTTGCAGGCAGGCTTGTGGTCTCAGATGCAGGAATTATCTCATAGGTGACGTCGGTTACCTGGCAGATGATATGGTAAGGACCCATGTAACGAGACAATAACTTCTCTGATAAGCCAACTCGACGAACTGGGCACCACAGGAGAACAAGAGAACCGGGTGAGAACTGAACGTCAGCATGCCGGCTGTCGTAGATGGCTTTCTGGGTTGCTTGCGAAGCCGAAAGTCTAGAGCGGGCGATCTGACGTGCGTGGTCGGCACGAGCAATAGCGTCGCGTGTATATTCGGTTGACGGCATTGTAGTGGTTGGAAGTAAGGTGTCGAGTGGTCACGTGGGATCACGGCCATAAAGCAAATAAAAGGGAGAATAGCCAGTGGTGTCGTGGTGCCAAGAATTGTACGCGAAGGTCACGTGAGGTAGCGCCAGGTCCCAGTCATGGTGGTCGGAGGACACATAAATCGCGAGCATGTCCGTTAGGGTCCAATTTAGCCGTTCGGTAAGGCCATTTGTTTGGGAATGGTAGGAATTGGTCAGCTTGTGGTGCGTCGAGGAAGAGCGCAGAAGATCGTCGATCACACGGGACAAAAATGCGCGGCCACGATCTGTGAGTAATTGGCGAGGAGCGCCATGCTGTAGGATGACGTCGTGGAGCAAAAAGTCCGCAACGTCAGTAGCGTTGCTGGTGGGGAGCGCTCGAGTGATGGCATACCTAGTCGCGTAGTCTATAGCAACAGCGACCCACTTGTTGCCCGATTTCGACTCGGGAAAAGTACCGAGAAGATCTATACCAACACGGAAGAAAGGTTCGGTTGGAATGGAGATCGGTTGAAGAAGTCCAGCCGGGGGCGCAGTAGGTCGCTTCCTCCGTCGGCATTCATCGCAGGAGGACACGTAACGGTGAACGGACCGGGCGAGACTGTGCCAAAAGAAGCGGCGACGCACGCGCTCGTACGTCCGAGATACACCCAGATGACCAGCAGTTGGTTCATCGTGAAGCTCTTGCAGCACGGTTGAACGCAAATTTTTCGGAACGACAAGAAGGAGCTCAGAGCCATCTGGCTGGAGGCTACGACGGTACAGCGTGCCATTCAGGAGGACGTACATGCGAAGTGACGTGTCGTTTGGAGCAGATTCGAGACGGTCAATAGGTTGTCGCAGAGAAGCATCACGACGTTGTTCATCACCAATCTGAAGAAACTGGGACATTGACATGACGCTGAGGCTAGGCTAGATGTCCGGTTCGTCGGGCTGATCAACAGGGTAGCGGGATAAGCAATCGGCGTCCAGATGGAGACATCCAGACTTATAAGCAACCGAGTAGGAATATTCCTGTAGGCGTAATGCCCAACGACCAAGTCGTCCAGCGGGGTCCTTCAGAGAAGAAAGCCAACACAGCGCGTGATGATCTGTGATGACACGGAAAGGGCGGCCACACTAGTAAGGACGGAATTTAGAAACCGCCCAAACAAGAGCGAGACATTCCCGTTCTGTTATAGAATAATTGCGTTCAGACTTACAAAGCAGACGGCTCGCTTACGCAATTACACGGTCGTTGCCTCGCTGAATTTGCGCCAAAACTGCACCAATTTCATGACCACTCGCGTTTGTTCGCACTTCTGTGGGAGCATCGGGGTCGAAATGTGCAAGAAGAGGAGGTGTAATTAGAGCGGTGATTAGCTGAGAGAAGGCGTCAGCTTGAGGAGGGCCCCAAGAAAATGGGACGTCTTGTTTGAGAAGGACGGTGAGTGGCCGTGCGAGTGCCGCAAAGTTTTTCACGAACCAGCGAAAGTAGGAGCAGAGGCCCACAAAACTGTGAACATCATGGACAGAGCGTGGGACTGGGAAGATTGTTACAGCGCGTACTTTCGCCGGGTCTGGCCGTAGGCCGGCAGCGTCAACAAGGTGACCCAATACGGTAATCTGACGAAGACCGAAGTGGCACTTGGAGGAATTGAGCTCCAGGCCGGCCCGTCGAAATATGGATAGAATGGTCGAAAGGCGTTCAAGGTGGGTTGAAAAGGTAGGTGAGAAAATGATCACGTCGTCCAGGCAACACAAACATGTTGACCATTTAAATCCTTGTAGGAGCGTGTTTATCATTCTCTCGAAGGTCGCTGGAGCGTTGCAGAGCCCGAATGGCATGACCTTGAATTGGTAACGGCTGTCAGGGGTAATGAAGGCGGTCTTTTCTCGGTCCATGTCATCTACAGCAATTTGCCAGTAGCGAGATCGGAGGTCGAGAGATGAAAAGAATGTGGCGCCATGGAGGCAATCAAGGGCATCGTCAATGCGTGGTAGAGGGTACACGTCTTTTTTGGTAATTTTGCTGAGGTGGCGATAATCAACAGAGAAACGCCATGAGCCGTCTTTCTTTTTTACTAATACCACGGGAGATGCCCAAGGGCTCGTTGATGGTTCGATTATGTTTTTCGTAAGCATTTTGACCACTTCTTTCTGAATCACTTCTCGCTGAGATGCTGACACGCGGTACGGCCGACGGTGAATGGGCGCAGAGTCACCAGTGTTGAATCAGTGAGTGACAATTTCAGTCTGGCTCAAGGGGCGATCGTCGGTGTCGAAAATGTCACTGTATAAGGCCAAAACTTGGCAGAGAGCGTCGGCCTGGTGAGGCGACAGCTCCGATCCAATCATGTTTTGAAACATACCATCGTCTGAGCTGGGTGACCGTGAGACTGCGCTTCGATCAAGAGCAGATACAGCGACAACACTGACATCGTCCTCTGTTATGGCAGTTAGCTGGGCTAGAGACATCTGGCAGGGCAACACTTGAGGGGTGAAACCAAAGTTAAGGAGCGGAAGTAACACACAGTTATCCGCTATGGTCGCGATGGTATAGGGCACAGCAACACTGCGCGTCAGCCGAACGTCAGTAATTGGCGTAACGATATAATCACCGTCAGGAACGGGAGGGGTCGATGACAAAGACACGTACGTGATGGCTCGAGGTGGCAGGCGAAAGAAAGTGGTTGGGCTGAAGCGGCTGGTGGGCTTTGCAGAGTAGTCGGCAAAGATTGGAAGATCAAGGCTGAGGGTACCAGACGAACAATCAATTAAGGCCGAGTGTGCCGAATGGAAATCAAGGCCAAGTATGAGGTCATGCGAACAACAGGCTTGCACGGCAAAAAGGACCACGGCGTGACGACCGGCAATGCTGACACGAGCAGTGCACATTCCGATTACTGGTACAGTACCGCCATCGGCAACACGTATTGCCTGCGTCGTAGATGGCGTCATAATCTTTTGTAAGCGGCAGCGTAGAGAAGCGCTCATAATAGACAGATGCGCACCTGTGTCAATGAGGGCGGTCACAGGAACATGGTCGACTTGTACTTCAAGCAGGTTATGGTGCGTGGGAAGCGTCAGTAGAGAATTTTCGGCCGTCATTGGTATTGCAGCCTATATATAATCACCTCTATAAGCTGCAATATCTAGTTTTTCTGCTGCGGTCGTCCAGAGAAGCTCGGCGAGGAAAAGCGACGAGGTGGCGGAGAGCGGGATTGGCGACGTAGCGGCGATGGGGAGCGAGAGCTGTGGGGACCGGATGAAGGGGCGTCAGGGTAGCGGCGACCGGGCTAAGGGGCGTCAGTGGAAGGCTCGTAAGATGACGGTAAATAGAAATTGAAGGGTGCGGCGACTGAACGTCGAGGGGTCGTCGGATGCGTGAGCGCCGAGGTAGAGAAAGTCTGACGTGGTTGGTTTGACAAACGGCGGCGGCAATAGCGAGAAACATGCCCAGGCTGGTGGCGGGAAAAATAAATAGGTCGGTCGTCGGGTGTTCGCCATTCCGAAGGGTTATGGAAGGGCATTGTTGGAGGTGAACGGCGAGCGTGTCCTTGGGAGTAGGAAGGGACTTCAGGGCGAGTCAGGGGACATGCTGATGGAAGTCCGAGGTTCGCAAACTCCTGCCTCACCACTGCTTGTATTAACGCCACTGACGGCTGTTGTTGGTCAGAGGCGAGCGTTGCGAAAACGGGTGGCTGAAGAGGAGCCGGACAGGCGGCTTTGATTTCCCGACGAACAATACGTGTGACGTTGTCATACGTGGGGGACGGGCGGGCGGCTTCACACGATGAGGTCGCGGCCGTGTTGGGCAGCCGGGTGAATCGCTGAGTAATACGGCGGCTCTTGGCTTCTTCAAATCGCCGGCACTCTTTAATGATGGCGTCGATGGTGGCAACGTTGTTGTAAACTAGTAGATTAAATGCGTCGTCTGCTATGCCTTTCAGCACATGGGCCACTTTCTCCGACTCACTCATGTGCTCGTCAATCTGGCGGCATGGGCGATGACGTCGTGAATGTACGCGACGTACGACTCCGTCGACGTCTGTGCACGGGCCGCCAGTTGATTCCACGCTGCGATCTGCCGCCCAATGGTGTCGCCAAAAAGGTCGCGGATCTTTTCTTTAAAGGAGTCCCAGCTCGTAATATCCGCTTCGTGCGTCTCGAACCACACGCGCGGTGGGCCATCGAGGTAAAAAAGCACATTGGCAAGCATAAGAATCGGGTTCCACCTATAGCTTGCGCTGACCCGTTCGTACCGGTTGATCCATTTGTAGACGTCAACGCCATCCTGACCGGAAAATACACCGGGATCACGAGCAGGAGGTAGAACGACGTATGTAGAAGTCATGGTAGGGGCAGGTGGCGAAGGCGATGGTTGTTCAACCTGTGACATGGTTGGACCTATGATGAGGTGGCCGTTGCGGAGCTTCGTGATGAAGACGGGTAAGTACCCAGCACCTTCACCACAAAAATGTTACGTAAAAAGGACACGAGGTGTGTCTATTTAAAATCTATATTCAAAATGATGCGTATGGCGTCGACTAAGATGGAAGCAGCACACACAACCGACAGACCACTTTCTCGTTGTCGTCTTTTCACCGCTGATACGTCAGCTACGTAGCAATATATATATATATATATATATATATATATATATATATATATATAAATTTGTATAGGGAAGAAGACGCACGTATGAAGTGATTTTATTGACGTTTCAGCCGTGGGTCCGGCCTTCATCAGAAACATCAGAAAGCCGTGGGTCCTGTTTTCTGATGAAGGCCGGACCCACGGTCGAAACGTCAATAAAATCACTTCGTACGTGCGTCTTCTTCCCTATACGAATAATCTTTCCTGGACCCAGCATCACTTTTGTTTTTGGTATATATATATATATATATATATATATATATATATATATATATATATATATATATATATACCATCCCTTCTCAAACCCACGCTGCCTTCAATTAAATGAGCAACTGCTCAGAACCAATATAACGGCACTTCAAGTATTCTGACAGTTTTAGTCCGTTGTAAGCAACCGTGATCAAAGTTGTCACCACCCTAAAAAACACGGAGACGCGCGCACATGAAGGCTCCATAGCCGCAGTGTGCTCAATGTGCCATCTTGTTGACAATACTGAAAACACAGTAGCTCGCCCCCCAAGATGCCCGCCAACAGCGGTAAGTGTATATATATATATATATACATATAAATATATATCTTGCCATTTGAACGTTGAAGAAGGTACTTCTCGGTAGCTCGTTCGACTTTCAGCTTTCCTTGGAGACAGACGTGTGATGGCTCGCTCCGTGCGAGGTTCTTCGACGGCGGCTGCTGGCCGCGGTGTTAGGTTTCATTCTGCACCATCGGAATATCGGTTTTGTTGCCTACATTGCCTTCGGGGGCCAGTATGGAACAGTGCGTGTGTGGAAAGCATGGAACGCAACCTGAAACTCCTGGAGCGTCTGTAGCATTGCGTCACGGGCACTAAGAGTAAAGAAAAAATTGGCAGATCCCACGTACAGATGATATGCGAAGCACGAATGAGAAAGATTGATATGTCACTTTAAAATCAGTACAACGCTACAAAGTGGAAGTAAATAATACCGTACACGACTTCCGTGTCATGATTATCATGTTTAAATGTGTCGTTTATCTTCGTAAACGATTCACGTCACGTGATAACTAATTTGGTATATGTGGAGCTAGCGAAACCTCCGCGAGCATGCTATGAGCGTGGTATTTTGTCATGTTCTTATACGACACGCGTGTTCGGATTATCATGTTTGCACCAATCATACACTTTCGGAATTAATTGACGTCACGTCATAACACGAAATTTGGTATGTCTGGAGCTAGCAAAACGGCCACGAGAGCATCTTGAGGGGCCTAATATACTCCAATGTAGCGTTGACACGAGAGCTCACTGGGAACAGCAACGCCACCTTAGCAAAACGCGAGCACTTTATAGTCTCACGCCAGGTGTAGCCGGCGCGACCAGCGTCCATCGGCGTGGCCCGACGGCAACCGGCGCGAAATGCGACATGCTCCATTTCGTGTCGATGCGTTACCCAGACAACACTGCGTCTCCCTGTTTTCGGGACAGAGGGATGCCGGACGCGCTGAAACACGCATGCGTCAAAGCAACGCAGCACGGCACGCGCCTGTGAGTATTGGTATGATCGGCCTGCCTGGCTTGACGCCAATTTGTCGCATGAGACGTGGTGGCTAAGCCTACCCTGATTTCTTCCGAGTCAGCGCTCCCAGAGAAGCACCAAGAGTGGCGACAACAGAGAAATCATTCTTCCGGTTATCCCACGTCGTCGGTGCCCCTCGTAAAATGCTTTGAACATGCCTGACCGACTGACAGATTAGGAAGAGTTGTTGGCCGTTAAGGCAGCTTGCTTTGTCGTCAAGGTGCCCCGGGCAAACGGCTCAGCGTCTGAGAACCGTCTGCGGATGCCTTTCTTCCGTTCTCCGTGGCGCCTTGATGCCGCTGTTTCCACTATTCGTGATCTTTCGGGCGCCGCATACCCATCACTGCAACAGAGTGCGCCGTTGACTTCCACGTATGACTCAACGTCTTCGTGCTGTGCTGTGTCGTGCGCGGTGTGCAGTGTTTTCTCCCTTGCCATGCGCTGAACTGGGCGTGCCTTTTCCCCCTTTCTTGGGTTAGGAAGGAGGCGGTGTGTCACCTTCTTCTTTCGGGGGTGGAGGTGAAGATGAACAAGTTCATTGGACTGTTCTGGTTTCCATTGTTTTTTTCCTGCAGGGAATCCTGGGAAGACCAGGGCATACAATGCGAGCGCCGAGGCGCTCTTGACTGGCTCTCACAAGCTCGCAGAAGCTCCCATTGTGCTTCCGTCGAGAGCTTCCATGATGCTAACCCCATCATGTAGCAACACGCTACTTGCATATAATGTGATTAGAAGTTACTGTTACCAACTACGGGCTCCTATCCTTGACATCCCGAAACTCTGGCTGGCTACGGTCCTCTGGGCAGAACGCTGGTTACATCAGTATATGGTAGGACCAGCGTCTGGCGTGGGAACGCCGGCATGACCAGATGAAGTGAACGCCAGTGAGCACGCGCACCGCGTCACGTCGAAACGTATTGGCACCTTCACTGCGGCATGTAGTCATGTTCTCACATGACACGCACCTCATGATTATCATGTTTGCACCAGTCACATACCTTCGTCATCCAATGACGTCACGTAATACCAAATTTGGCATTTGTAAAGCTAGCGAAACGGCCGCGAGCGCATCATAAGTGTGGCATGTAGTCATGTTTTACATGACACGCATGTCGTGATTATCATGTTTGTATGTGTCACATAGCTATGTCGTCCGTTCACGTCGCGAAATACCGAGTTGCGCTGACGCGTCTTGTGTTAGCTTCAGCGGTTTTGCTGCATCATATAGCTCGCTAAGTGAGTCACTAAAAAGAAGGTTTTCGCATCATTGAAAACTGTCTTTGCATTCACGAGAGCAATTCAACTCATATTCTTCTTTTTTGTGCGTTGCCTCCAGTGTTTCGGCCAGACACGGGAAAGGCCTAGCCTAAAGGTTCAGAAGCCCCAAGGAAAGGCTTAGCTCTCCAGCGTTCTTAGGTTCGGGTGCTTTCAATACTGCCTTAACGTTTTGTTTTGTCCGCTTCAGTCCTTTTCTACTAACCTCATATATGAGAAACTTGACCCTTCTAAAAATACTTTTTTCTGCGTTCGCGCAAATGCCGTGCTTTTAAGGTGCTCCAGAACACGGTCAGTAGTTTGAGCGAAATTTTTTCGTGTTTTGCTGCAATCAGAACGTCATCCAGGTAGCACACGGTCCTCAGAATTTCTCTTAGGATTTAGGCCGTGGTCGTCTAAAACCACGCAGGGCCACTTGCAACGCCGTAAAGAAGACGTCTGAGTCGAAACAAGCCACCGTATGTGTTCCCTGTTAGAATTTTTTATGACGTCTAATATGGCTGGACTTGCGGATATACTTTGGAAAAATTCAAAACAGTGAAAGCTGTACCACCTGCCACCGTCGCAAAAATATTTTCAGGTAAAGACAGTGCGATCAATTTAAAGGTGCGGATTTAGAGTCACACAATAGTCACCGCAAGGTCTCACACTTTTGCCGCCTTTGGCCACTGTTACTACGGGCGTAGTCCAGTTACTGTGTCGGACTTGGCAGATAATGTCAGCGTGTTGAAATTTCTGAGCTCCGTTTCTATGTTGTCGAGAAGTGAGCAAGGCACTGGCATCGTTTTGTGAAAAAAATGGCCGGGAAGTGTATTTTAGCAGCAAGCTTTCTTTGAAACCTTTTATAACAGCCTGAGCCTCTCTTATTCACTTCAATGCAGTTTCGCTTCAAAGTTACAGTCTCCACTGTATTTACCGACAATCCCCGTCGCCAGTTCAACCCAACTTGTGACAACCAGTCTCGGCCCACCGAATTTGACATGACACGATCCTCCACGTAATTTTGCACTATGATCAACGGTAAAGTGACATGCTTCTTTCATCGGTTATTCGAAATTCAACAAGCCCGGTTACGGGAATCCAAATTCCATTGTAGGCTGTTAACTTTACGTTAGTCTTGCCACAGGGCTTATACGATATCTATTTCCGGAACTCGCCTTATTTTTTCATTGATATTGATACACAACAGCCGGCACAGCCTTGCTGCACGAAAGAGAGAGATGGCGTTGCTCTCTGGTTGTTCTGAACGGTCGCCATCTTGTTCACCGAGCACGGTCCATCATATATAATTTAATAAATAAGTTACTCGTAACAATATTGGTAGAGGTGGACAACTCCCGTACCTCGATGGAGACGCGCAGTGGTCGCAACACCAGCGACTCTTCGGCTACTTCAACTGCCAGTGCCTCATAACCACCAGCCTCTCCAGCCGAGTCAACAACATACGTCACCCTGCCACCCCTGCGGGATCCTGACACTTTTTCCGCTGACGGTACCATCGACGTTGACTCGTGGTTGCACGGGTACGAGCGTGTGAGTGCTACCCACCACTGGGATCGCACGCTCATGCTCGCCAATGTTGTGTTATACCTCGACGGCACGCCGCGGACATGGTTCGAAACCAATTAAGCCGACATCACAAGCTGGGATGTCTTCAATACGAAGATCCGTGACCTTTTCGGTGATTCATCTGGTTGTCAGCTCACTGCCAAGAAGACTCTCGCCACTCGCGCCCAGACGTACACTGAATCCTATGTCTCATACATTCTTGACGTCTTGGTGCTTAATAGCAAGGTCGACCAGTGCATGTCGGAAGACAAAAACGTTAATCACGTCCTCAAAGAAATTTCTGAGGATGCCTTCAACCAGCAGGTTTTTAATAATGTCACGAGAATCGACACGATCCTGACAGAATGCCACCGTCTAGAACAGGCTAAAGCCCGTCGCATCACACACGGCATCACGCGTCTGCCAAACACAGTGGCTACTTCCCCTTGCGATGACGCCGTCCACCAAGTTCCCCGATGTGACAACCTCACCCGCATCATTCGTCGCGAAGTCAAGGCAGCTCAACCAGTAGTCACCATCTTCAACGCCTCATCCTTCACCGACTATAATCTCACTGATACAAGCCGTCGTTCGTCAAGAATTATCGAACGTCGGCCTACACCCCTTTCAACCAGTCTACTCTGCCGAGCCTTTTTATCGTCGTCCCTCCGCTCCTCGCTTCGGTTCCAACTACTCTCGGCAGCGCTATTTGTCCGAATGGTGTACACTGGAGGACAAGCCTATATGCTTCAGCTGCCGACACGTTGGTCATATTGCTCGCCACTGTCGCAATCACTGGGCTCGGCCGACCCAGGCCACTTCTTTCTACCAGTCGTCCTAAGCATCTGATTTTGATTCCCCTATGCCGACCACATCCTCTGATTTTGCCGCACCTCTGACGAGACCTCGCTGCGCCCGCTCACCATCCCCTGCTCGCCGTCAATCTCGGTCACCCCCACAACGCCGTCCTGCCTCACCGACCTATTCGCAGCAGCCCCGACCAGAAAACTAGGCAGTGCAGCTTCTGGAGGTGGAGCTGCATTTACGATGACTTCTGCAAGAAATCCTCGTGTAACATTACCGACCACCCGGAATCTGTTAAGCGTTACTTTAGACAATGTACCTGTGCGCGCATTGATCAATACCAGCACACATGTGTCCACAATGACTGCTGCTCTTCGTCGCCACCCAAAAGAAAGTTATCACACCCGCCTTGAACAGAGCCGTTTGAGTCACCGACGGGGGAACTGCTGCCATTATTGGCATGTGCTCTGCCCGTGTGACTATTGTCGATTAAAGCACTGCTGTTCTTTTCACCGTTATAGAAAATTGCCATCATAATCTAATTCTAGGTATAGATTTTTCAACCGCTCACTCAGCCCTTATAGAATGTTCAGCCGGCTGTCTTGACCTTGAGATACCTCTAAATCCCGATCCGACCAACCCACCCCAAAGTCGTCTTTGCTACATTAATTTCGTGCGCCTTCCGCCTAACTGTGTCACACACATCGACCTCTTCTCTACGCCACCTGTACCTGACGGCGATTAAGCGGTGGCACCAATTCATGCCGTCATACTAACGAATGGCGTCGCTGTTCCGCACATCATTTCGATAATTGTTGAAAACCCACATGCCTTCCTATTGTAAATTTTGTCCTCACTGCCCGAATTCTTCCCCAAGGTATCTCCCTGGCTGAAATTACTGCCCTACAAGACCATAGGGTTGAGCCCTTCAGAGTGGATGATTGCTGCATCTCGGATCATGACCCAACCCTATCACGTTCATATGGAGTCGACGTTGACCACATGGTACCATAAGATCTCGCTCCTGATCAAGCGGAAGCCCTCCGTCACGTCCTGGAGTCCTACTGTGACATTTTCGACTTCGCCAGCATGGCCTTAAGCAGAAGAATTGTTGTTTTTCATCGCATCAATACTAGTGACGCGAGTCCCATTCACCGCCGTCCATACCGTGTTTCCACGTCCTAGAGTACAGTCATACAACAGGAAGTCGAAAAGATGCTTGCAAAAGATACAATCGAGTCCTCGTGTAGCCCCTGGACGTCTCATGCCGTCCTGATTAGAAAGAAGGATGGGACATGGCGCTCTTGTGTAGATTATCGGCATCTCAACAAAATTACGAAGAAAGATGTTTACCCGTTGCCTAGAATCGACAATGCCTCAGACTGCCTTTACGGTGCTACGTACTTTTCTACTTTCGACCTTCGATCTGGCTATTGGCGGATCGCTGTAGACGAGATGGACCGCGAGAAGACCGCACTCGTCACTGCTGAAGGTCTTTATTACTTCAAAGTTATGCCCTTCTGACTCTGTAATGCGTCGGCCACGTTCGAAATAATGATGGACTCATTGCTTCAAGGGTTTAAATGGTCCACCTGCTTATGTTATTTAGACGACGTTATCGTTTTCTCGCCCACATTCAACTCCCATCTCAATCGTTTATCGGCGATTCTTGAAGTTTTTCGTCGAGCCGGACTTCAATTGAACTCTTCAAAATGCCACTTCGCTCTTCGTCAAATACTCATACTTGGCCACCTCGTCGATGCCGCAGGAGTCCGCCCGGATCCCGAGAAAATTCGCGCAGTCACGGACTTTCCTGTTCCGAAGTCAACAAAGAACGTTCGCAGTTTTGTGGGCTTGTGCTCCTACTTCGACGCTTTGTTGATGACTTCGTGATCATTGGACGCCCACTTACAAACCACCTGAAGAAGGACGCCCCGTTTTTCTGGGGCACTGATGAAGCCTCATCTTTTTCCCAGCTCACGAGCCTCCTTACAACACCGCCAATTTTAGCTCGTTTTGATCCATCCGCTTCAACTGAGGTTCGCACTGACGCTAGTGGGCATGGCATAGGAGCAATGCTATTGCTACACCAACGCGGACATGACCGTGTTATAGCGTATGCTAGCCGACTGCTATCTACACAGCCGAGCGCAAGTATTCAAGCACGCAGCGTGAGTGTCTCGCTCTTGTGTGGGCAGTCGCAAAGTTTCGCCCATACTTACACGGCCGTCTATTCCGAGTAGTCACCGATTACCGCGCGCTCTGCTGGCTGGCCTCACATCCCACGGGACGCCTCGCTCGTTGGTCCCTACGTTTGCAAGAATACAGGTTCACCATAACGAACAAAACAGGGTGGTTGCATCAGGTTGTGGATTGTTTATCACGCTACCCTGTAGTAGAAGCTGCCCATACTGACACCTTTCCAGACCTTTTGTCTGTGACGCAGCTACTCAACCTTGGCCACGAACAACGCCGGAATGCTTCCCTGCGAACCATCATTGACAAGCTTGAGTCAATGCCTCACGACGCATCTCTACAAATGTTCCTGGTGAAAGACGGGATCCTGTATCGCCATAACCTCAATTCATATCGCAATGACTTACTCGCCGCTATGCCAGCACATCTTCATACGATTGTCCTCCACCAACTTCATGACGCTCCTTTGACGGGCAACTTGGGCGTCTCTCGCACATACGACCGTGTGCATCGTCGTTTCTTTTGGCCTGGTCTTGCCCATTTTTTCGACGCTACGTCGCCGCTTGTGAGCCCTGCCAGCGCTGCAAAAAGCCATTCTCCCTACCAGCTGGATTCCTTCAGCCAATCGACATTCCCACTGAATCTTTTTTTCGTGTTGGCCTCGACCTGCTTGGCCCATTCCCAATCTCCAGCTCAGGCAACAAATGGATTGCTGCCGCCACTGACTATGCAACACGGTACTTTATCACACGAGCACTACCGACGAGTTGCGCAACCGATGCGGTGGACTCTCTGGTATATGATATTATTTTAGTACATGGAGCTCCACGCCAACTTCTCACTGACCTAGGCCGGACCATCCTGTCAGCTGTCGTTGATGAAATCCTGCGCTCTTTCTCTGCCAAGAACAAGTTTGCAACTTCTTACCATTCGCAAACGAACGGTCTTGCGGAGCGCCTCAACCGCCCCATAACCAACATGCTTTCTAAATACGTAGCGGCTAACCTCCAGGACTGGAACGTTTATTTGCCATTTGTGACGTTCGCATATAATTCCTCACGTCACTACACTGCCGGCTATTCACCATTATATCTTCTATACGGCCCAGAACCCGCCCTATCCTTTGACACCTTGCAACCCTCGGTCACTGAGTATGCCGGTGAAGCCATCGCGTGAGCCGAACACGCGCGCCAACTCGCCCGCAGCCGTCTTCAGGCCTCGCAGGAGCACCAAAGACAGCTCTACAATCCCCATCGTCAAAGCGTGCACTTTTCACCGGGTTCCCTTTTTCTTTTCTGGTCCTCCACTCGGCGTGTAGGTCTTTCTGAAAAACTGCTGTCACGCTACACTTGACCATACCGCGTCATTCGCCAGGTGACTGACGCTACATACGAGACTGTTCCAGCCGATCCAACGTCACCATCGTCGGCTTCGAGCGACATCGTGCACATAGCTCGACTCAAGCCTTATCGCCCTCCTTGTACCGCATCCGAGTAGCTCAAGCACCGAGACGGTGCTTCTACCGCCGGGGTGTTATGATACACAACAGCCGGCACAGCCTTGCTGCATGAAAGAGAAAGATGACGTCACTTGCTGGTTGTTGATGAACTGTCGCCATCTAGTTCGCCGAGCATGGTCCATCGTATATAATTTATTAAATAAGTTACTCGTAACAATATGATATATAGGGAGACGTTGGTGCACAAATATGGTGCCGGCTACACCTTAGCCCTTGAGTGAAACTTGAACCCGTATCTTAAAGTATAACGTACAAAGCAGTGCATGGAAAATAGAATACTCGGGCACAGAAATGCAAAGATACACTAATGTGCACATATCACAACTAACTGGTAAGGAAATGTTTCAAAGTCAAAGAATTAGGCCTCTGGTAATGTCCCTCATTAACATTCAGTCGAACCAGCACAAAACAGCAGAGTACACGCCTGGGCCTCATGAAGATGTATTCGCTCGTGTGTACATAATAGTCGACACGTCATTCACTTCAGTACACACATATGATGGGTGTCACGTAATACTGCACATATTAAGTACATGTGCATACAAATGAAAGGTCGTTATTTCTTAGTACTTGTCAGCAATTCAGCTGTCTTGTAAGAAACTTCCTAATGCCGCTAAAGCGTGCGACTGTAAAACTCCAGTTGGCCACGGGCCCAGAAGTTTCTTCATGATAGATGGTGTGTCTTCTAATGCCAACAGTTCTGATTTAAGACTGCGTCTTGGCGTAACATCATGTGGACAGTCTATGAGAAGGTGACATGCGTCTTCATCTATAAATCCACATTCACATTTGGAAGTTTCAGCTCTGCCAATTCTGTGCAAATAAATGTGTTGTGTAAGCGGTGCCTAGCCTCAATCGGCGAATTAGAGTTTCCATTGTTCTATCCAATGCCAGCGTAATTTTTAATTCATTAAAGAATCAATGTCATATAAATCACCGCTCTTTGTACTTTGGTCAAACCAAGCAGCTTTGCTCATTCTGAAAGTTGTAGCTTTTATAATACTACGCAATTCATTTTTCGAAATTGGTAAAGAAACAGCAACGTCTTTGCGATGTGATTGTCGGGCTGCTTCATCGGCAGCTGTGATTCCAGAAATTTTGCAATGGCCAGGTATCCACTGGAATTTGATCTTATGTTGCGCCTTGTTTGCTTTGGGGAGTACTTTCAGCATTTCGTATGTCATACTATCATTAATTACTGTTGTGTTTGTACTGGAGAGCGATCTTATTGCGGCCTGTGAGTCACTGAAAAGTACACATTTTCTTGCGTCTGCTGCCGAGTTTATAAATTTATAGCATACAGAATAGCAAAAAGCTCAGGTATAGTAGATGACGTCATGCGACATATAATAAATAATTCCTGAATATTGATCTGTGGTATAATAAATGCTGATATTGAAGACGTTGTAATACTTGAGCCATCTGTGTAAATGTGTATGCAGCCTGGCTACCGCATGTGTATCTGATAAAGAGCTAATTGTTGAGCAGCTCGGATGAACATGTCTTTCTTTCTGATAATGCCAACCACTGAGAATTCAATGCTTGGTATTGCAAGCAGCCATGGAGGATATTCTATTTCAGAGCTCCAAAATTCATTTCTTGGTAATATATGTACATTCTTCTGTATTTTTGTGAGCATTGCCTTTATCCCTACGTTAAATCTCCAGTGCCAATGGGTGGTCCTTGTGTTGCGTCTGTAAGCTAAAAAAATGACATATTCCACGTACAGTGGGAATCGATGATATGCAAAGCATGATTGAGAAATATCCATGTGTCACATTAAAATCAGCACAACGTTACGAAGTGGAGGTAAATGATGCCGCACATGACTTCTTTGTCATGATTATGATTTTTGGATGTGTCGTTTACCTTCGTCATCTAGTCACGTCACGTGATACCAAATTTAGTACATGTGGAGATAGCTAAATGGCTGCGAGCACGTTATGAGCGTGGTATGTTGTCATGTTCTTACATGACACGCGTTTCAGGGTCATCATTTTTGCACCAGTCATATATTTCATCATCCATCGACGTCACGAAACACCAAATTTGGTACATGTCGAGCTATCGAAACGGCTGCAAGCGCATCATGAAGAGCGCAATATACTCCTATATAGTGTTGACGCGCGTGAAAGCGTAGGCAAAGCGACGCTTCGTAGCAAAACACGGCCGGTGCTACCAGCGTTCGTCGGCGCGCCTGACGGCAACCAGCTCGAAATGTGACATGGTGCATTTCGTGCCGATGCGTTACCCAGACAACACTGCGCGTCTCCCCCTTTTTCATGACGGAGGGACGTCGGACGCGCTGATACGCGCATGCATCAAAGCAATGCAGCGCGGCGCGCGCCTACAAGGTAGGACCGCCTATATGGTAGTATATGGCAGGACCGGCGTCTGGTGTGGCAACGCCGGCGTGACGCGACTAAATGAACGCCGGCGAGCAAGCGCACCGTGTCCCGTCCAAATGTATTTGCGCCTTAACTGTGGCATGTTGTCATGTTCTCACAATACACACTTCTCATCATTATGATGTTTGCACCAGTCACATACCTTCGTCCTTCACTGAAGTCACGTAATACCAAATTTGGCTTCTGTAAAGCTGGCGAAATAGCCGCGAGCGCGTCTTGATTGTGTTTGTAGTCATGTTATTACATGACACGTATGACATGAATATCATGTTTTGATGTGTCATTGACCTTTGTCCTCTCTTCGCGTCACGTAATACCGAATTTGGTACATGTGAAGCTAGCGAAACGGCTGCGGGCCGCATCATGAGCGTAGCATGTAGTCATGTTGCTACATCACACAAATCTCATGTTTACCATGTTGGCACCAATATCATACCTTCGTCATCCATTCACGTCCCGTAATACCAAATTCGGTGTAAGTGAAGCTAGTGAAAGGGCTGTCAGCGCATCATGAGCGTGGCATGTATCCATGTTGTTACATGACGCGGCATCTCATGAATATTATGTTTGCAGCAGCCGCATACCTTCGTCCTCCATTCACGTACCGTAATACCAAATTTGATATATGTGACGATAGCGCAACGGCTGTGAGCGCACCATGAGCGTGGCATGTAGTCATGTTGTTGCATGACACACATGCCATGAGTTTCATGTTAGGTTCTGTCATTTATGTTCACCATCAATCATATCCTACCATACCAGTTTTGCAGCATGCCATGTGAACGATACCACCGCAAGAGCTGCAGGACCATGAAATATATATCATGACATTCATGACATACATGTCGTAATTTTCATGTTATGACAAGTCGTATATGTTCTTCATACAGTCATGTTATGGCATACTAAGTTTGGTATTGATAGCGTTATTGAAACGGCCAGGAAAGCTAAAAGTCGTAGGCAGCTAGATAGATAGATAGATAGATAGATAGATAGATAGATAGATTGATACGCTCAAAGTCGCCGAAGTTCACTAGGAAATGATTCCCATTTCAAATGGCATGTTTCGATTGTTTTGATGACTGGAAAGGGTGGTTGTCGAGTCCTATGACAAGGCTGCTGGAAGTCGCTCGTGGAACAATTAGGCAGATGCGCAGTCCTCTAGCTAATAGTCTTTGAAGTCGCTTCTCTGAAGTGCGGGAAAGGCCATGTAAGACTGTTGCAGAATATGCATCTTTTTGATTTATTGATTGATTTGTGAAGTTTAACGTCCCAAAACCACCATTTGATTATGAGAGACGCCATAGTGGAGGGCTCCGGAAATTTTGACCACCTGGTGTTCTTTAACGTGTACCCAAATCTGAGATTTGATCCCACAGCTGAGATTTGATCCCGCTACCTGCGGGTCAGCAGCCGAGTACCTTAGCCACTAGACCACCGTGGCGGGGCGCAACCTTTTGTCGTAATAAAGCATTGTGAACAGCGAGCATGAATGATACAGATCCGCCCCATGATGTCCCAGCAATTCTGCGGAGTATATTCAGAAGCATATTCACCTCATTTTCGAGTTTCTTTATGCGACGTACCCATGATAGTTGCCTATCAAGTATTAATTACTCCGAGAAACCGATGCTGTGTCACAACCTTCTAAATTGATATAGAAGATTTTTAGGTTCTTACAGGTGAAGGGTAATACAGCTGTCTTCGCGTGCGACAGAACCATTCCTCTTTCTTTTAAGAAGGTTTAATATAATTTATGCCGTCTTGCAATGCAATCTGAATTAACCGCACTTCCGTGCCGATTGCCCAAATGCACACATCATCTGCATATAAAGAATATTTCAACCTAGAAGGCAGTCGTTTAGCTAAACCAGCCATAACAAAGTTGAAAAGAAAAGGGCTGAGTATGCTTCGTTGTGAAACTCCCTGTCTGACGTCGTGTTCCGCACTCTTTCCTTCGCTCGTCTGAATGAATATTTTGCGACCTGATAAAATTTAGATATCCACCGTGAAGACCTGCCGGACAGTCCAAGTTCCAACATATGGAGCAAAACATGATAGTGACTGATTGTGTCGAATGCCCTTTTGATGTCTAAAAACACTGCGACCGTCAAACTACCACAGGCGCGTTCATGCTCCACATACGTTACTATGTCCAGTATTGCGTTCATTGTGCATCTGTGTTTCCTAAAAGCTGTTAGGTAGTTGGCGAATACACCGGTTCTGTTGCTCCACCACTGAAGTCGCGCATCAATCATTTTTTCTATCACCTTACATAGACAGCTTTTCAGACTAATTAAATGGAAGGATTCAAGGCTCAAGGGCGTCTTAGCCAGTTTTAAAATTGGAATGAGGCGAGCAAACGTCCGAGACTCGGGTACACTTTTTTGAATTCACAGATCACTATATATTGCCACGACATAGTGCCTGCATTCAAACAACGCGCCCATCACCACGCGCACAGAGACATACATGGGCGCCGTCTAGTGTTGCGCAGAGACGATGATGATAGCACGAGAACCCAGCTGGCCCCTGCTGATGTGTGCCACGCGCTTGGGACTCTTCTTGAAGAGGTAGAAGAAGAAGACATCTTGCCGTTCTGCTGTAACGTGCTACGACCATAGTCCCTTTGAGTTGTGGGCACAGGTTCGCCCTTTAATAAATACGTTTTATTATACCCCCAGTCCTTCAACATCGTTACATTTCTGGTGGAGGTGCTGGGTAATGAATCAAAGCCCTACGAACGCAAGACAGCGTAGCCCCGACCACCAGCCAGTTGATACTGCGGAGCCGACACCTGTGCATCAGAGGACCAGTCGCCGTCTTCGAGGTGATTCACCAGAATTCAGCCCACTCCACTTTACGCCAAGGGGAACTCAGTCAATGGACGCCGCCACCATGACAAGTCATGTAACACCAGCCCAAGTGGTGATAAATCAGCCTCACCAGCCACCAGTATTTCATGGCGACTCGTATGAAGACGTAGAAGATTGGCTGAACCTCTTTGAGAGAGTGGCACGTTTGAACGGTTGGGACGAGAGAGAGAAGCTCCGCCGCGTATACTTTGCTTTGGAGGATTTCGCAAAGACGTGGTATGAAAACCATGAAACCTCCTTTACGACCTGGGATGAATTTCGGCGACAAGCTCTGGTGACTTATGTCAGCGCGGATCGCAAAGAAAAGGCGCAGGCTGCGCTCGAATCCAGGAACCAACTCACCAACGAAAGTGTCGCAATGTATATCGAGGACATGATCCGCCTGTTCAAGCGCGCAGATACCCATATGACCGAAGACAAGAAGCTACGCCACCTCATGCGTGGGGTGAAGCAAGAGCTATTCGCTGTTCTCGTCCGCAACCCACCACGAACAGTTGCGGAGTTTCATACGGAAGCGACAGCCATAGAGAAAACGCTAGAACAGCGGGCTCGACTGTACAATCGAGACATAAACTATGCACCTGCCAATGTCTTCTCTGGACGCCAGCGAAGTGACATGGACGCTCTGCGAGAACTCATCAGGTCGGTGATCAGGGAAGAGCTCAGCAAGTTGCAAGCACCTCACACTACAGCAACACTGTCTGTAGTCGACGTAGTACGAGATGAACTGAGGCAGATGATACGTGAGCCGGAGCGTGCGCCACAGCCGATCCAACGCATACCAACGTACTCTGAAGTACTCAGACAACCCGCGGCGCACACCAATGCAGCAGTTACGATGGCCTCTCCTTGCCCACAAACGGTACGCAGCGCACCTCGTCCACTGGAACCGACGGCTACCTACCTGCCACGAGCCCGTGGTGTAGCTCGCTACGGGGATCAAAGGCCTCGGAAAAGTGACATCTGGCGTGACCATGAGCGCAGGCCTTTGTGTTTCCATCGTGGGGAAGCAGGTCACCTGTATAGGTTCTGCCCTTACCGACAGGCAGGATTAAGGGGCTTTCCGTTGTACGCACCATGCCCTCGAAACGGTGAACGGCCAACCGAGATCGAAGAGTACTTGTCCGCGCGCCAGAGCCCACTCACTCCACGCCAACATCAGCCAAGATCGCCGTCGCCGAGGCGTTACCGATCACCCAGCCCACGTGCTTCTTCCGCACGGTCTGGGCACCGTTCTACAAGCCCACACCAGGAAAACTGAAGCAAGCGACCTGTGGAGGTGAGGCCGCTGATAACGACAGTTGCGAAGATCCTCCATTGCGGTTTCAAGGTGACGATACTATGTTTACAGAGGATAAGCGCAGCAGTGCGAAGATTACTTCAGATTTGCGGTTGAAAATAGACGGATACGAGCTGAATGCTTTAGTTGACACCGGCGCTGATTATTCGGTAATGAGTCACAAATTGGCAAAGAAACTGAAAAAGGTTGTAACAAAATGGAGTGGGGCACAGATACGCACGGCAGGTGGCCACACTATTACACCGCTCGGCAGATGCACCTCAAGGCTCGAAATAAGAGGCTTTACTTACGTTGCTGACTTCATCGTGCTGCCGGACTGTTCAAGGGAGCTTATACTAGGAATGGATTTTCTGCAAGCCAATGGAGCCATAATTAATCTGCGCAGATCCAGTGTAACGTTTTCGACAGAACAAGCTATGTCGGTGGAGGAATCGGAAAAGCGACGTCTTACTGCTCTGCGCGTTGTTGATGATGACGTCACAGTGCCACCTCGCTGTAGTGTAATGGTGCTTGTTGAAAATAAGGCATTTTGTGACCACGAAGGAATAGCGGATGGAAACGTAGAGCTATTTTTAAACAAAGGAATTTGCGTGGCAAGGGGTGTTGTTCACTTAACGAATGGCCGCTCAGTTGTCCTCCTTACGAATTTTGGGAATGAATGTCAGCACATCGCGCAAGGTATGGCTATCGCCTATTTCCACGAGTTCTGCATGGCGACTGAACTATGCAGTTTAGCGACAACGCCAACCACTCCACAAGAGACCTGCAACGTCGACGCATCAGTTAACGTCAACCATAGGCTCCCAGAATATCAAAAGAAACGACTGTTTGCCCTTATAAAAGAGTTTTCGGACTGCTTTTCAATGTCCTCTAAGGTGCGACGAACGGCTATTGCAAAACACAGGATTATAACAGAAGAAGCCACGAGACCGATTTACCAACACCCATATCGAGTATCACAAAAGGAAAGAGACGTCATCAAGAAACAAGTGGAGGAGATGCTTTCAGATGACGTGATCCAGCCTTCCAGCAGTCCATGGGCGTCTCCCGTAGTGCTTGTTAAAAAGAAAGATAACAGCCTTCGATTCTGCGTCGACTATCGGAAACTGAACAGCGTAACGAAACGGGATGTATACCCTCTGCCGCGTATCGATGATACACTCGATCGACTACGGAGTGCGAAATACTTCTCCTCCCTTGATCTCAAGAGCGGATATTGGCAAATTGAGGTGGATGAGCGCGACCGTGAAAAGACGGCATTCATAACCCCAGACGGACTCTACGAATTTAAAGCGCTTCCATTCGGCCTGTGCACAGCGCCAGCTACGTTTCAGAGAATGATGGACGCTGTCCTCGCGGGACTGAAATGGCAGTCCTGCTTGGTGTACTTGGATGACGTTGTCGTATTTTCCGTTACATTCGACCAACATCTAGAGCGACTCCGCATAGTATTAGAAGCCATTCGTTCAGCAGACTTGACCATCAAGCCAGAAAAATGCCACTTCGCTTTTGAAGAGCTTCGATTCCTCGGACACGTCGTCAGCTCCGACGGCGTTCGGCCAGATCCCGAAAAGACAGCTGCCATCGCGAAGTTCCCGACACCCAAAGACAAGAAGTCAGTACGTCGCTTCCTGGGTTTATGCGCGTACTATCGGCGATTTGTGGAAAATTTTTCGAACATTGCTGAACCACTTACTAATCTGACAAAAGACGAGGTGCCCTTTAGGTGGGAAAGTGAACAACAGGAAGCATTTGATGAGTTAAGAACACGCCTGCAAGCCTCTCCTATCCTCGCCCACTTCGATGATACTGCCGAAACTGAAGTTCACACTGATGCGAGTAACGTCGGCCTCGGAGCCATTCTAGTCCAGCGGCAAAACGGCCAAGAAAAAGTGCTAGCGTATGCCAGCCGCAAGCTTTCGAAAGCTGAGACAAATTACTCTGCAACCGAAAAAGAGTGTCTCGCGGTCATTTGGGCCATAAGTAAATTTCAGCCGTACCTCTACGGTAGACCATTCCGAGCAGTAAGTGACCACCATTGCCTGTGTTGGCTGGCGAATCTTAAGGATCCCTCTGGCCGACTAGCAAGATGGAGCCTTAGGCTACAAGAGTACGATGTTACTGTGGTATACAAATCTGGGAAAAAGCACAGCGATGCCGACTGCCTGTCACGCGCACCAGTGGAGACGAGTGAGCCGGAGGAAGAAGACTTCCCGTTTCTAGGCGTCGTCCAGGCATCAGAAATAGCTGAACAACAACAAAATGACCCTGATTTGCTGCCGCTTATACAGCGTCTCCAAGGACTCAACGTTAAAGTCCCGCGCACTTTATCCAGAGGGCTCCCTTCGTTCTGTCTTCGGGAAGGGGTCCTTTACAAGAGGAACTTCAAGCCTCATGGTGACAAGTTTTTACTCGTTGTACCTGCACCTTTACGAAACGAGATTCTGCACGCATGTCATGATGAGCCAACATCTGGGCACATGGGTGTCAGCCGTACATTCGCCAGAATTCACCTAAAATACTACTGGCCAAAACTGTTATCATCAGTTCAGCGCTATGTGAAAACTTGCCGTGAGTGTCAAAGACGCAAAACTCCATCCGTGAAACCTGCAGGCCTCCTCCAGCCAATAGAACCACCGCATGCCCCATTCCAACAAGTTGGTATGGATCTCCTAGGCCCGTGTCCGACATCGACTGCACACAAGAAGTGGATAGTCGTAGCCACAGACTATCTCACTCGCTATGCTGAGACTGACTCGCTGTACACTGCAACATCTCTTGAAGTTGCCAAGTTCTTCATCAACAACATAGTCCTCAGACATGGTGCACCCAGCGTGGTAATTACAGATCGTGGCCCAGCTTTTACTGCAGACCTAATGAAATGTCTGATGCGAATGACCCACACAGACCAGAGAAGAACTACAGCATACCATCCTCAAACAAACGGCCTAACGGAGCGCTTGAACAGAACTCTGACTGATATGCTTTCAATGTATATCGACGTCGAACATAAACTGTGGGATGAAATATTGCCCTACATCACGTTCGCATATAATACAGCCGTTCAAGAAACAACGCGAGTGACACCATTTGAACTTGTATTCGGCCGAAGAGTCACCACTCCACTGGATGCCATGTTACCACTGAATGATGAAAGCAGCAATCCACCTGGCCTAGACGACTTCCTGCAAAGAGCCGAGGAAGCACGACAGATGGCGAGATACAGAATACGCCGCCAACAACGTATCGACTCCTATCGGTACAATCAGCGTCGTACCGAAGCGCATTTTCAACCAGGTGACAAAGTATGGATATGGACCCCAGTGCGTCGCCGCGGACTTTCTGAAAAACTTTTTAGCCACTACTTCGGGCCTTACGAAGTACTCCATCGTGTAAGCGATGTAACTTACCAAGTCAGATCCGCTATACACGGGAGCTCAAAACGCCGCAACCCTACAGAGGTTGTACATGTAGTCCGGATGAAGCCGTACTATGAGAGATCACCGGAAGACCAGTGACGCCTACGCCTACCACGAATCTATTCATTGCCTGACGCATCGGGACGATGCGTGTGAGGAGGGGGATTATGCCACGACATAGTGCCTGCATTCAAACAACGCGCCCATCACCACGCGCACAGAGACATACATGGGCGCCGTCTAGTGTTGCGCAGAGACGATGATGATAGCACGAGAACCCAGCTGGCCCCTGCTGATGTGTGCCACGCGCTTGGGACTCTTCTTGAAGAGGTAGAAGAAGAAGACATCTTGCCGTTCTGCTGTAACGTGCTACGACCATAGTCCCTTTGAGTTGTGGGCACAGGTTCGCCCTTTAATAAATACGTTTTATTATACCCCCAGTCCTTCAACATCGTTACAATATATCTAAGAGAATAGTTGTCCCTGTTGGCCCAAGGTTGTTTAGCATATTGTACGTAATTGCCTTCCGGTCCAGAGGCCGATTTTTGACGACATGATGCTATAGCACAATGCAGCTCCCTTAACGTAAATACAGGGTCTAGTTGAGGATGCTGCGCCCAAAACAAGCATAAAATTTCTGGCTGGCTAACGTGACAGAAATATATCATATAAGGCACATTGTGATGCGACGGATCTACTGATAAGTTGAGGAAATTCATCTGCTACCACAACTTCCCGTTTGTCCAAGGCTACAGCAAGACCACGGGGAACTTTTGTAATACAGGGCCACTAACATCTCGAATTACAAGCCAAGTTCTTGGAACAGGTGTGTGGGGAGAGAGCATGGCACAAAAATCACGCCAGCATCATTTACCTAAATTTGCTAGTCGTCTGCGCATTGCACTCTGGATGTTATGTGCATTTTTGTATGCTTCTAAATTTCTACTGCGTCAATATGTCCTTTCTGATCGTCGTCTGATGGCTCTTAGGTGTTAATACTCTCCGTCGACTGCAGCGTAGTCTTTTTGAATCGGGACTTTTTTGTATATTTATTCGCATTATCTTGCAGAAATTCAGTAAAGCTTTCAACTGTCGTAAGTTCACTATTTTGGTTTGTCAGGCGGTACCGAAAAGCTTTCCAGTTCGTGAGTTTGCTGTAGCGCCTGATGTTGACATTTCGCAAGTAGAAGTGATTTATAAGAATGGGAGAATGGCCGGTCCCACGTGTTTCTACATCTGTTGTACATCCCACACCATTCACTAAATCTTGGGAACACATGGTGACATCGATGCAACTCGAGCAAATATGCTATCGGAGAAAAGTTGGGGAGCCGTCAATTATTATTGTCAAATCGCATTTGTCTGCAGCACACTGAACAACGTTCCCAGGTGCATCACATGGATCACTACCCCAGATTATGTTGTGCGCATTAAAGTCTCCACACATAAATGTATATGATTTAGAAATGTTGAAGACATTTGTTAGCTGTTCCACCGAAATGCAGCTTGAAGGTTCTAAGTAAAAATTGATCACTGTTATGCACTGCTCACCAAAGGATACTTTGCAAGCGATAAATTCCGGGAAGTCCGAATCACTTTAACGAAATTGGTGAGAAGGTAGATCCTTTCTGACACACAGATGCACTCTGCTAGCACCACTTCGACTTGATGACGTATATACATCGCAATTAGAGAGGCGCAAATCATCATTCATTCCTGCCTCTTGGATGCAAAGTATTGGAAAGTTGTATCGCAAAAAGAGTTTACGAAAGTCAGCACACTTCATTTGAAGACTATTGGCGTTCCGCTGGTATATGGAGACGTTTTTATAGCGCTTATTACTATGTGACTTGTAGCAGGTTTGACCCGGATTGTTAACACAATAGTGCTTCCAGAGGCAGCAGGGCTTTCAGTTCTGGCAGGTTGTTTGCTTCCGGTAAAGCAGACAGGATTGCCTTAAGTGCTGCGAAAAGCATTGGTAGAATCAATTGCGTGACTGATGCAGAGGCACGGTCCCTATTGATTAGTTCAGTTTCTGAGACCTGTTGAGAACGACGTGACGTTTCGATGTTGTAGCTGGGGCGAACACTGGCGCTGTCGGTTCTGCTACTTCCCGGCTGTGGGGCTGAAGTCGCGTGGGCGTTCGCAGCTTGGACGCGTAGGTTTAGGTACTTGAATCTACTTCTCGTGGCTGATCTCTCGGGTGTGCTCTTGGCGTTTCTCTTCGCGTGTTTGTCGGCTGTTGTTGCTGCGGTATGCGCTGAGGTAGTTCACGTACAGGATGAACAATCTCAAGGTTTCGAGACGGTTCATTGGGGCGCGGTTTTCTTCCGTGGATAAGCTCATGCCGACGAATTGTTGCGGCAGCTTTACTTTGCGGGCAGCCTGAATGTGAGGCAGCGTGATTAACTGCACAGTTTGCACACTTAGGCGGGAAAACTGACTTGCACTCCTTATGGTGGTGTTCTTCTGAAAAAATCTTACACCGGTGTGTGCTACATCAACTTTTCGCCATGTGTCCGAATCGTTGGCAGTTACAGTACTGACGTGCTGGACCAAAATATTTTTTTACTGGGTGACTGATGAATCCTAAATATATTCTTCCTGGAATCTGGCGGTCATCTCGAAAAGAATCACTGAATGAACTAGACGTGACGTTTCTGCTCGATCTTCCTGGCGGGAATATTTCATTTGCCGCTGCGCCGATATAACCCCCGCATCTCGCAAGCACTCTAGGAGTTGTTCGTCGGAATACGGCAGAGGCACATGCTTTACTTTCCTAATGTTCCGAGTGCATGACTCTAAGATGAAAGGCTTAACTTCCAGTCTGTTTACATTCAAAAGCATCAGAAGACGCTAGCCTGAAGCTACAGAAGTAACGCTAAAACTGAAGCTACCATCTCTGGTTATTCTGAATGACTGCACTTTCTCTTTAACAGCGGAAACTACTTAGGCTGACGCTCGATTGGGGTTCAGTTTCCAGAAACTAGCACCTTCAGCGGTTGGATGAAAGGCGATTGGGATGCCCTCTACTCGGTTTTTATCATACACAACCTACGTAAATTGTTCATCTTCGCACATGTCTTCTTCATCCTTTGGTAGTAAGTTAACGTTTTATTGTCGAAAAGATTCTCTTCTAAGCGAAGCTTCTTCCTCTCAACTTAATTGTCTTCCATTGTTGCTGGGCTCGCTGGAGCCATTTCGCGGTTGTGAATGAGCAAACGTGCCGGCTTTACGATGATTTGGCGCGCCTGTATGCCCCCAGGCTTTTCATTGTGTCCTGCAGTATCACTCATGAGGGTTGACGCACTTGGACGACCATAAGGCACGTCCTCCTGCAGCTCCTGTGTCGATTTTCATCTCAACCTGTCTGCTGTGAATCAACACGCCTAAATTGTACGCCTCGCCTTATGCATCACTTACACTCTAAACAAACTTTCTTCAATGGTAGCATCTACGTTCGTTATTTGTCACCGAACTATATTTATTTCTGCACCATTTTGATAGGTGTCCTGTTTTCGAGCATTTTGAGCACTAAATTGCCATGGAAATGTGGACACTTCGTGACGTGTGAACTACCACGTCTAGTACAGGCTAAATTGAACATTCGTGACGGAAATTTCTGACCTTGTGCAGAAGACTTCTATTACCAGCTGATGTCGTTGTCAGTGATACAGGTGCTGTTGGTCACGTTGTTGCTAGGAACTTGCTTTATGTTTTGTCCTTGCGTTGCCTCCATTCCCAGCATTGTGCTGTGAGCCTTTTAGAAGGGGAGGCCCTTCTCGTTCGTTGCGAGAAACTTGCACCGGATGGCGTAGTTGAGTAATCTCACAATGAAGCAAACTGACTCTTCAAGATATGCCTCTTCAATCGGTTCTCCCGACTTGCCTCTTCAAGGAACGTGCCGAAGTTGCACATGGCTGCCATCTTATTGAGTTCCATGACGAAATCCCTGATGTCTTCATCTGGGCGTTGGTACATTTGGTATAACTCGTACCGTTCCACTACCACAGAACGCTTGGTTTGGTTTGGTTTGGGAAAACTTTATTGACAAGTCCGAAGGCGTGCGCCCTAGCACACGGCGGGCCGCTCCCACGATGGGACAGTAAGGCCGAGCCCTAGCGCCGCATCGTGGGCCCTCTGGACAGCCCAAAGTTGCGATGTTATGTCTGGACTCCGGAGAGCGGAGTCCCACTTTCTGGACGATGCTGTATCGGTGCCACGTACCGAAGGGCACTCCCAGAGCATGTGGTGTAAGGTGGCTAAACCGCCACATTTTGTACACGAGTTGGTTAAATAAACATCAGGATAAAGCTTGTGAAGAAAGGCAGGGTTAGGGTACGTTTCTGTTTGAAGTAATCGCAATGTAAGCGCCTGCGCTCTATTTAGCTTCGCATGTGGAGGTGGAAAGATTCTCCTATCCATAGCGAAATGTTGGGTTATTTCATTATATGTAGTTGGCGGATCCCTGTTTACGAAATCTCCAGTTCGACCCAAAGGTCCTCCATGGCCGCGGACAGCTAACCCTCGCGCCCTGGAGTGGGCCAACTCATTGAGATTTATGATCCCTCCGTCCATGTTTCCCATATGAGCTGGGAACCATGTAATGGTATGGGTTGTAAGCAACTTATCACCGAGTATGTTTTTGGCCTCTTTGCACACAGCTCCAACACTGAAGGCACGAATGGCAGCTCTAGAATCGCTAAATATGTGTTCATTACGCTGATCTAAAAGAGCCAAGGCGATGGCAACCTGCTCAGCTGCATTGGCAGTTCTGGCGCATACCGACGCCGCATTAATTGTAATTCCTTTGTGGTTGATTGCCACTACCGTGAATCGGTCTCTCTGGCCATCATATTGCGCCGCGTCTACGAAACAGGCACCCCCGTCAAGATCCGCAACTTGGCGAAGAAGGGCCCGAGCGCGCGCTCTCCTCCTTCCAACATTACGTTGTGGATGCATGTTCCGCGGGGCAGGCGAGACAATGATGTTTTCCTTCTGATCCCTCGTCAACCCTTGGTACAGAGCCTCAATCTGAGCTGGTGGAATACCCATTTCTGCGAGAATCATCCTCCCCGCTTTTGAGCCAGACAGCCTAATTACCTGTGTTCTTTCTTGTGCTTCCGCAATTTCCTCCAATGTATTATGAATTCCCAACTGCAGGAGACGATTGGTGTGGGTGTAGTTGGGGAGCCCAAGGGCATTCTTTACAGCTCTCCTGATCATTGCATTAAGCTTGTCCCTTTCCATTCTCTTCCAGACATGCATTGCCGCCACATATGCAAAATGACACAGCAGAAAAGCATGTATAAGCCTGACCAAGTTGTCCTCTGATAGTCCTGTCCTTCGGTTAGCCACCCGTCTTATGAGCCTAATAACACTGTCTGTCTTTTTTTCCAACCTTTTAATCGTGATGGTGTTGGTGCCCGTTGCTTCTAGCGTCATACCTAAGATCCGAATGGAAGCGACTTTGGGGATTGATCGTCCACTTTTGGTACGTAAGTGGATGTCATTCTCTAGGGGCGGCACCCAGCCTCGCGGTCGACGGCCCCTCCTGACCGGTTTATAGAGGAGAAGCTCAGACTTTTCCGGAGAGCAAGAAAGGCCTGTGTCTTCCAGAAAACTCTCGGTAGTGTCGATGGCCTCTTGCAGGGCCGCCTCTACAGTGCCATCACTTCCTCCTCTACACCAAATGGTGATATCATCGGCATAAATTGTATGACCAACATCTGAAATTCCAGAAAGCTGCCTCGAGAGACCAGCCATGACGATGTTAAAAAGTAAGGGTGATAGAACAGATCCCTGCGGGGTGCCCCTATTTCCCAGCGCTTGCACATCCGATTCTAGATCTCCAACTTTAAGTATGGCTTTTCGACCACACAGGAAGGATCTGACAAACGCATGAAATGAGGAACCTAGGTTGAGACTTGAGATCGCATCTAAAATAGAATCATGGCGGACATTATCAAACGCTTTTTTTATATCCAAGCCTAGGATCGCCCTGGTGTCTCTGGTATGATTATCTAAAATTTGACACTTAATGAGTTTCATAGCATCCTGCGTACAGAGGCCTGGCCTAAAGCCAATAAGGTAGTGAGGGAAGAGATCATTGTGCTCTATGTAGTCCGCGATTCGGTTCTGGACAACGTGTTCCACCACCTTTCCCACGCATGACGTGAGAGAGATGGGGCGCAGATTGTCCAAACTTGGTGCTTTACCGGGCTTGGGAATGAGGATCACCTTGGCCAACTTCCATTGTTCCGGGATGTCACCTCCCTTCCAAATCCTATTAATCTCATCAGTAAGAAATTCAACAGAGTCATCTTCCAAATTCCGAAGCGCTTTGTTGGTGACCCTATCTGGACCCGGTGCCGATCGGCCATTGAGTTCGTGCAGGGCACGTCGCACATCGCTGATGGTGAAGGGTTCATCCAAATGGGCACAAGGTGTTCCCATATACCCCGGATAGGCTTGCATGGAATCAACTGCTAGCGGTAGATACTTCTCAGCAAGCTGCCCCAATAGCTCCGCGCCCGAGGAGGATTTTTGAGCAAGATGAAGTATTCTAGCAAGGACCCCCCTCTGATTAGATTTAGTGCCCGACTCGTCAAGCAAGTGTTTTAAAAGATTCCATTTACCTCTGGTTCGCATTTGTCCATCGACTGAATTACAAATTTCATCCCACTGCTGCCTCGACAAGTTTTTGCAATGTTCTTCAATTTGTGTATTTAACTCTGCTATCTTTTTCCGAAGCCTACGATTAAGTCTCTGACCCTTCCATCTGGCCAATAGCGACTGCTTTGCCTCCAGTAAATGCGCAAGCCGACTGTCCATTTTGTCTGTCTGTACCTCTGTCTCAATGGTTCTGGTAACCGCCCTAACGTCCTGCAGCAGCATCTCTGTCCATTGCCCCAGAGAGTCCGGGATTTCCCCTTGTTCCGCTCGAGCGCTGCGTGACTCCCGAAATTTATCCCAATCCACGTAAGTAAACTTTCTTTTAGATTTTGCCTCCATCTGTAATTTAGTAACTGTAATATAATGATCACTTCCTAAATCCGTCAGAAGATTTTCCCAACCTACCGAGCCAGCATTTTTCACGAAAGCTAGGTCCGGGGTGGAGTCCCTGGTGGTGGATGTGCCGCGCCTAGTAGGAAACATCGGGTCCGTAATTAACGAGAGATCCGCATCTCCCGTCTCCTGCCACAAGCTCCTGCCTTTAGCTGAATCATACGGGTAGTTCCACGCCCGGAAAGGCGAGTTAAAATCCCCCGCCACAACCAGAGGAGAGAGCCCAGCCAATCTGGTTGCCTTAGCTATGATCGTCCTAAAACGCTGCCTATGATCACTAGGGCTACTATATATGTTCAGTATAAAAATGCTGGAAAGGTTGGAAGAACTCGGAATGACCTCAACTAAGGAGAGCTCCGTTTTAGTAGGTCTTACCCCTAGATCATGTGTCACAAAGGTGAACTTGTTGCTGACTAACGTGGCAATCCCTCTGCCTTCCCCTTTAACTGCATGTGCCTTGTACCCCGGGAGGGTTACACTATCAGACAGCGTCTCCTGCAGTAGGATCACTTGCGGCTTCTCGCTGTGAGAGCGGACAAATTGCTGCAGGGTGCCCCTTTTGCTAAGGATCCCCCTGCAGTTCCATTGCCATATACGAAATTCAGCGTGCGAGGCCATCTTGATCATTGGAGGTGCTCCCTGACCCTGCCGTCAGGTTCTGTACAGAAGCAGCTGTACTATTCGAACTGGGGATACTCATGGGAATGGGCGCCGATAAAGGCGTTCCCTCTGGAAAGAAATCCGGGTGAATCCTAGCTGCTCCCCTGATATTGGGGCTCTGCACCATAAGGCCGGCGTTCTGTAATTGATTCTCCACACATTGAATTCTGGCATGTTGAATATCTATTTTCTGATCCATAACTGTGAGACGTTGATCGACCGCCGAGAAACGCTCATTAAGTTTGTGAATCTCAAGGCAAATTGAATTTAGAGTCTCCTTAATTTCAGATTTAGCTTTAGCCTGCACATTCTCGGCTGAAGTCGCAGCCTTACGCTTGGCTGGGTTACCCGAGGGGCCCGCTTCCACGACCATGGGAACCTCTATGGGTTGAGGAGAGGGAGAACCTACACACGGAGAAGCAGATGCCAGAGTAGCTTGAGATGTACTGACACGTCTAAGCTCAGCCATTTCGGCTCTCAGCGACTCAATAATGCTGCGCATTTCGGCATTCTCCTTCCTAAGCTGATTTAGCTCCGCTAGACCATGCTCTGGCGCAGTGCCCCCCGTTACCTTTTCACCTCCTCCGCTGCGCACCCGGTCAGCCCAGGAGCCACCCTGCATCTCCGGTTGGGGTGGGCTTTGGAAACGGACTGTGCCATGCGGGTCCCTGGACTGGCTCCTCGAGTGCGATGGGCCTCTGGATTGGGACCGACGACGATCTCTGGACCGGGACTTGGCTCGGCCTTTAGACGAAGTTCCCTTTCGCTGGCCTTGGGAGCGACTTCTGGACCGAGATCTGGATCTGGACCGACTGCTTGCCTGTTGCGATGAGTCACGGCTGTCCACCTCAGTTGTAGCAGAACGACTGTTTGAACTGGAGTTGCGGTGTGCAGGCTGGCTCACACCCTCGTCGGCGTTAGCAGGTACCGTTTGCTGACTACGACGCTCTGATTCCGCACGGCGCTCTCTTCGCCGCCTTCGCACAATAAATGGAAGCTGAAACCTTTGCTGGCAACTTTTATCCGTCGTGGCGTGTGGGCCACCACAGAATCCACAGGTCGGGGAACATTGATGGTTCTCATCAGGGTTGTTGATTCCGCACCTCTTGCACACAGCTTCGTCCGGTGTCGGACAGACGTCCGCCCTGTGCCCGAGTCTGCCACAGGCATAGCAGCAGTCATGCTGCCGATGGTAAAGCGAGCATCTGACCAGCGCTGTGCCGAAGTAAATGAAGTTGGGAACTTTGTAGCCATCGAAGACAATAACCACCGTCTCAGTGTTCTTAATACGTCTGACTCCCAGAGCCGTGGGGTTTCTTTCAGTAAGGATGCTCCTCTCCAGCTCCGTCTGGCTCTCCGATGCGTCAATCTTACGGATGACCCCCTTGCAGGTCTCATGCGGGGCAGCCTCGTAAGTGTTGATGTCATACTTCTTCATTCCCAATGTAAGGCAGCTCATCCTGAGGTAAGAGTCAGCGTTCGCACGGGACGCCGTGCTAATAACTATGATATTTTGCGTTGCATTCGGGCAGACAATGTCCTGACTGATGAGCGTGGGTACAATTCCAGCCGCCTCTGCGATTGCCCGGCCAAGTCTAGCTGAGCCCGCCTTCTCAACATCCAAGCCACCCCTTGGACGGACGATAATCTTCCAGTGCTCGCTAGGCAGTCGAGGCATTCTCGATGATTTGATAACTTGATTCTTCAAGTGTAGAGCTTTTCTTGTAGCACTGAAATTGCCCCTGGCATTCTCGCCGCACGCCGTGGCACGCTCTGTAGCACTGGCGTTCGTGCGCCTCGAGCTTTTCTTCACCGCGGCGGAACGCCAGCCGTGTTCCTCTCCAAACTCTTCCGGAGGGAGTTCATCACCGTCCATAATAACAGCCGCACCGTCCAGCATATTGGCTCAGCAGGTGGAACGAAGGGCGCGTCCAAGGAAGGGCGCGTCCTGCCCGGCAGACGCCAACTCGGCGTTTCACAGAACGCTTGGGCGTGTAGTCATTTCGCAAGGTCTTTATGGCACCTTCATAGCTGGATTTTAAAGGAGTCTACGTAAAAAGTAGATTTCTAAGCGTAATAAACGTGGTCTCTCGAATAAACGTCAAGAACACCTGCTGCTACGTTCCTTTGTCTATCTTATTAACAGATGCAAACGCTTTGAAGCACTGAAGTTCGACTTTGAAATCGGCGTTCTCCAGTGAAAGCTCTGGCAGGTGAACCAGGAACCCGCCACTCTCCGCGATGCTATCGGGCGTTAAGTCCATAGGTTGATCTCTACCATTCTCGTTGCCATTGTCGTAGCTTGAAAAAAAGGACGGAAACAAGGCAAACTCTAGAGCAGGAAATTGCTTTTTCATTCGACGCATCAGTGGCGTCCCAAAAAAAAACTAACGAGGCATAAGACAAAGATACATAGAGCTGCAGGCTTTTCATAGCCAGCGCACAGGCGTTATATAATGGACAAGCATGCAGGCAGTTAGCATGATGGCTCCAGCTTGCACCAAGCCGAACGGCGTCATGCGTGCCATTATTCGTATTGTCACGGTTGTAAATCACAGCCCCGTATTGGCGCAAGAATTCATTGCCAATATGAGCTGTTTACAGCACTCGTGAAAAATGACGAGGGTAGCGACAAAGGTGAAACCACCGATGAAGAGTCGGACCGTGCACTTTCCAGCCGGTGTCATGAACTGACCTCCTGCAGTTCTTATATTGGGTCTGTGCCATGGCATCTTCACCTTCATTAGTCTGTCGGCTAGCTGCAGGCTTATTATAGAAAAGTGGGAGCAGGCGTCCACAAGAGCCGTCGCTTTTTGGCCGTCATTGTGAACGATGGGGTCAGCGCTGATAACGTTGGTTACGTCGGTAGTTGTCTCATTCGTCGGGTTATTCATTGCTGTCGTCGTCTTCGGTATCAGTGGCTTCGAGCCGTCATATTTGTGCAAAGGGGGCTGTTCGAAAGTTCGATTATTCGAGACCCCACCCCCCGAGGTCGGTGCGCCTAGTTTCTCCGTCGCGGGCTAGGGAATCTGCCCCTGGTGACGTCGGCAAAACTGCGACGATTAGGTGAACTGCCCCGCGCAGGAGATGGAGAACGTGACCCAGTCCTCATTGAATTCGGCAGCGGTGTGTTCACAGGAGTGTCGTACATGCGTCGATCGTCGTGCGTAGCGTAATCAGGGTAGCGAGAAAATATCGAGTATTGAGCGTTGCAATAACGGCAAACCTTGTAAACGCGCCCAGCTTCGCCACAATGAAAGCATACCGGTCGACGGTCAGTGGTACGCCACAAATTGAATTTCCGACGCAGGTAGGTAAGCGGGGACTCACTATTGAACCATTTTGTGGGCTTCACAAGTTGGCTATACGGCATTCATCTTGTCGGTGAGATCGGCGAGGTTGGGAAAGTCGTCGGCGCTGAGAGCAGCTGTGTTTGCAGGGTTAATGGTGGTCCAGTCATTGGAGTCCGCTGAGGCGAAGGCACGACAACGGGGCGTCGGACTGCATCAGCATAAATAAGATGTAGTCGCACATCATTATAGCCGGATGAAGAGAGAGCCTGATGGAACTCATCCCGGGCTACATCAGCGACAAAAGACAATGGCGGCGTCGGGTTGGTTTCCTTGGCTGCTCACGATGGCACGACTGACCGAGAAATTGAAGTTCGTGGAAGTCGAAGTGGGAGGTACTGGGATCGTTACCCAGCACCTCCACCAGTGTGACGACGCGGGATCGACAAGTACACAAAGCGCCTCAAACAAGTACGTTTTATCAATCACCGAAAAGAGACTGCAATATCTTCTTCGTTTATTGCTCCTGGACAATGACACTCACGCTGCTTTGTTGTCACCTCCAATGGCACATACGCGTGGCAGTGTGTAACAGCACGAGCCCTCGCGCACCTCGTCCTTTTACAATGGCTTAATTTTGCTGCTGTTCAAGAACTTACTCCTTGATTTGTGGTTTGACAATTCACAGCGCTGGTACACCATTGACGTCCACCATCATCACAATACCTTAGGACGCTCACAGCCGGCCACAAGAACAGTGATGCTGTGTTTCGAAATGATTACTGACACTGCGCATAAGCGGCGTATTGCATTATTGCATGTTCAAAAATTGTGAAATAATTTTTTAACAGAGGTACACATGTTCTAATGGTTGTCCAGCTGCTGGTCTCATGTAATCTACTTTTCTGTTCCTATTTAAATGATTGCCATCAATTAGCCACAAAGGTAGTTTGGAACTTACACGAGCAATTCTTGAGTTCTAAGCAAATAATTACTTTATAACTAAATTATGGAAATCTGTACAACACCTTGGGAGCCAGTTGACTGCTCAAGTACACTGACATGAATGAATACTTTTTCAGCAACAAGTGCACGCAAAAGCGACTTCACATTTTGACGTTTTTAAACAAAGAAGGAGAGGTTAACAGTATACCTCTACAAACGTGGAGAGTGAGATGAGGGGAGAGTTATAGACACAACTATTCAGATACACAACAGGAGACTCCGACGAAGGGTAGCCCGACTTAACATATGCATATAAGCCTACACACAACAGTTCTATAAATAACCATGGGAGTAAAAATGCCCCTCCAAGAATAACCATTTAATATTATCCAGAGCCTGGATCATTCTGTGGTATCTTTTTCAGCCGTGAGGACGCTGAAGCCACATACAGACGAAACAAACGAGCGAACAATTACTTGCATATGTAAGCAGGCTTTTATTGATGGAGGACTTGCATGGTAGTTGCCTCGGAATAAGCTAGCAATGCACCCCCCTTACGCGGGCGCTGAAAACGCAGAAACGTAGACGGAGAGATCAGTGAAGTGGTATTTACAGCAGCTTCAAAGAAGGTTATTGCGAAATCGGGGTGCACTCTAGAAGGTCCAACAAGCGCAATGATCTGGAATCTCTATGACGCTTCTCTAGAGGAAGTTAAAAGGCACATGAACGAGGACTGGGAATCAGGCTCGATTCTCCAACAAGGGAAACGGCTCAGATTATTTCTACATGAACAAGGTGCGCGGTTCTCGATGGGTCCACCTGGTGGACTATCGAGTTAGCGAAGCGCGTTCGGTTAAGCGAAAAAAAAACGGCCACCTGTGACGTCATGCGATTCTTGACCACATTGACGCAACAACCCCGCTAGTACATTCCCAGCGTAGAGAGAGAGAAATTGGGTGAGATATATAGTGAGAGGACACTTAAAAAAAACTTGGCAAGTTTCAAATTACATATGAGCGTCTTCACCTGTTTGAGAATGGTACAGGGAATGTTTTCGGAACATTCAGTGGCGTTAGAAGGGCGACCACGTCAAACTTGTAGCGCACTAGTACTGCCCACAAGAATTCGACCAGGAGAAAACGATGGCTACGACACGCGAAGCACGAGATGGCTGCGCCTGTTCTCGCTAAAGTGCCTCCGGTAACACGTAGTTCGTACTATCAGATCATCGACATCTGTCTACCTGTTTTAAAAAATTCCGGACCCAGACTTCGCCTGATCACTCTCACTTCCTGATGTGAGCTGGTCTCAGCCGCTTCGCTTCGCTTACAGCTGCCTGAAACTCGAACACTAAAGTTCCATCTTTCTTTCCGAAACCAGGCAGTTATGACCTTTAATCAGGTACCGTTATCATCGCTACAACCTCTCAATCCCGAGGTATCTGTTCTCAAGCTTCCTGAGTTTTGGTCATCGGACTCTTTGATTCACCACCACGGAGTCGTTGTTTCGTTGTGGTTGGGTCACCTCGAAGTTGACCATGTATGACGATGTCGTCGGAGTGCTTTCGCCTCAAATCGCAGTGGTCGTCCGCGGTGTTGTCTCCCTTTTAATGGATCTTTAACAGACACTGATAAGGCGCACTACGGACAGCGAACAACATCAACTCAATACATTAGAGGAGCTTTGTGATTGTACAACTACTGACGTACTGCACAGCATGAAAACCTTCGCGCCCGACTTCACTTCGCTACTAAACAACGCATTCTTTCGCAAAAATTTCTGCAAACGCCTTCCGACACAGGTCTGTATGGTTGTCACTGTTGTCAGACTGTCGGACTTCTCGCGTGTTTTTAAAAATGCCCATTTTGAACAAATGTCTCCACAGAATTAATTGAAATTTCACCAGCTTCTTTACAAATACTCAGGGATTAATTCATATACACAGACTATAAGCAAAAATTTGCTGTCTTGGCCTGTTTAAACAGCGACAACCTGAACGCGTGCTGAGGTTATGAGTTTCTCAGCTGGGACTCCGGGCCGTCCAGTGAGCTGAGGAAGCCACCCAGAGCCACCAACCCTTGTCCAAAGCATAGGTGGGATCCACGCCTAACCCCACCCAGTCCGAGGGCACTCACTAAGGTTATTTCAGCTGATCTGAATTGGTTTTGACTTGATATCAAAGAAATAAGCAGGGCACTAACTTATATTTACTTTATTACCTTATTTCGGACTCCTAAAGTCAGACATACGTAACCAACAATGCCAGAATAGTGGCTAACCCTCAAGTCCTCAAGAATACAAGATTTTGCATTTCAGTTATTTGCAAGAGTGTTGCCTGCTCTGGCGTGCTCTTTACTTCCTTACTGGCTTACAGCTGTTGAGAGAAGCTCAAAGCTAGAGTGCACATAGCTTGGCCGGAATCTCTGTGCTGAAATCAGGAAACTAGGGTGAAGGTTTTTGCCAGCTCCTTCAAGTCCCCGGGTCTATAGACTAATGATGCGGCAGCTAGCTGATGACCTCGATTATTGAAACATGGTGACAAGGGCAGACCGACGTTCAATGTGTGTCAAAATAACTCTAGAGCACTTTAAAGCTACAAAAACGGTTGTTAGATGCAAATGATGATGATGAATAAACTTTATTTTCGTATCTGGCATGTTTGTGGTCCGGGCTAGACCGCACGAGGAGCTACCGGGAGACCTTGTCTCTCTACAGCATCCCTGGCCGGCTGGATAGCCCAGTTTTGGTCTTGAACCTCCAAGCTGAGCAGCACAAGCCGCCACTGCTCCCGGAGGACTTCAGGAAAACTTATTGATAAGATGGGGCATTCCCATAATATATGTCTATAAGACAGACGCCTTTTCTGTTTTACATCGCTTACATTTATTATCCGGGTACAAGTGTGGGTAGCTCCTGTGGAAGTGCTCAGGGTACGGTTAGCAGTTCGTCTGTAGCTGTGGGTATTACGATGCTTCTTGCCTCTTTCGACTCGGATGAGGTGCGGGAAAGACGCGCCTTGCTTCTCTGTAGTGTTGCATGTATTCTGTGTATCTTGTAAATTGGTCTTTGTGCGGTACGTCGGCGGCGCCAGGGATGATCACCGAGTGGTGTGGTCGGGTTGCGCAGCGGGATAATTCTCGTGACAACTCGGGAGCCAGCTCGTTAGGATTGGGTGTATCAGTCTATGTGTGCGCCGGGAACCATACGAGGCATTTAGGTTCACTACTTTGTGTAGTTCTTGGTTATTAACGAAGAGTCTGAGGGCTTGCTGAGAAATCCGTCCTTGCGTGAAATTTCTGATTGCTACTTGCGAGTCGCTAAGTATGAATGAGTCTTTGTTGGAGGTGATCGCCATGGCCATGGCTACCTCCTCAGTCTCCTCTATTTTGTTTTTTATGACAGAGCACGCATTATTACAAATGCCGGACGTGTCAATCACGACAGCAGTGTGAGCTCTTCGTTCAGGGTACGGGCTAGCATCTACAAAAAGAGATTTACTGTTCGTGCCGTGTGCTTTGAACAGTTCATAATGGGGTTCACGTTTTTCGGTATTGCGTTAGAGACGATCTTAGCTCTGATTGTATTGCGGATGTCATGTTCGACACCATGTTGTGCACGGTACATGATTTCTAATCTGCTCGCTATATTTCTTCCCGTTTTAGTTTAAGTGAGCCTTTTAAGCTGGGATATCCGCTGAGCTTCTATAATCTCTTCAAGCGTATTGTGTACTCTAGGTGAAGAAAAAGGTCTGCGCTAGCATACTCAGGTATTCGTAACGCTTGTTTGTAGACCTTCCGGATGAGTGCATTTATTTTGTTAGTTTCAGCTTTTTGCCAGTTGTGGTATGCTGTTACTTACGTTGTGTGACTTATGACGAAGGTCTTGAATAGACATATTACGTGGGCTTCTTTCATACCTTGCTATTTATTCGTGACCCTGCGAATCATTCTCATCGCATTCGTGACTTTGGCGTTTAGTCTGCGTATAGTCTAGCCGTTGGCACTGTTAGCGTCGATGACTAATTCCAGTACCCGTATTTTCGAAACTGTCTGTATAGCTATGCCCTCTTGTGTATGAATCCTAACTTCCGCAAATTGCCGCTTGTTTTCCTCTGACTTGGGTGGTCTGCCTCTAATTGCTGGCCTGTAGAGAAGAAGAAGAAGTTCTAATTTCTCCGCGGAGCATGTGAGTCCTGTGCCTTCCAAATATCACTGAACTGTTCCTATTGCTTCTAGGAGTCTCTGCTCTATGTAGCCGTCGCTGCCATCATTGACCCATATTGCGATGCCATCCGCGTAGATAGAGTGATATATACCTGGAACTTTATTTAACTCTTTAGGTAGTGCAATTATGATTAAAGAGCATTGGCGATATTTCGGAGCCCTGTGGAGTGCCTCTGCAGCCCAATTCTTGGAGATCAGATGTAAGGCTTTCTCAGCTGAGCCTTGTTTTCCTGATGGTCAAGAAGCTTCTGACGTAATTACAGGCTCACTCACCCATGTTTAGGCTTGATATATGGCTGAGATTTGTTTCATGAGCTCCATTGTCAAATGCTTTCATGACATCTAGACCGAGTATGGCTCGTGTAGATTTTGTGGAGTAGTCTATGATTTGTAGTTTGATCTGTAGCATGGCGTCTTGGGTGGCTAGGTGACAACGGAAGCCTATAATCGTGTGTGGGTAGTATTCATTATCCTCAAGATAGTTGCTGGCTCTATGTAGAAATGCATGTTCCATTACTTTTGCTACGCATGACGTTAATAAGATGGGTCGGAGATTTACTTTGTTGATTGGCTTTCCAGGTTTTGGTGTAAGAATTGTTCTAGCCTCTTTCCACGTGTCGAGTATCGCCCCTTCTGTCCAACATTTGTTTATATATCCAGTAAAAAGTTCTATGGGTTCATTGTCCAGGTTACGTAATGCTTGGTTGGGGACTCCATTGGGTCCAAGTGCTCATTTTACATTTAATTTTTGGAGCACCGCTCTAATGTCTGCTACCTCAAAGCTTTTGTTCATGTTGGGGTTGGCTTCGCCTGTATAGTTTTTATGTTGTAGTGGCGGTGATTAGGGCATGTAGATGTTTTGTAGATCTGTCATTAGCTGTTCCTCGTTTCCTTCGTATTGGCGTGTGAGACGACGGATAGTGTGTCTGTTCAGTTTTGGTATTGGTGGGATCTAAAAGAAACTTTAGCAATTTTCACGTTTGTGATGTTTCAATATGGGTGCTCATGTCCTTACATATTTCCGTAAGCTGTAAGCAGCTCACACAGCTGCTTACAGTGACTTTCAATGTCTTTGTTGAGCTGTGCTATCTTTCCCAGATTGTTCTGTTGTGTTTGCCTCCACCATTTGTGTTGTAACACTTCTTTAGTTCACCACAGGTAGATTATTCTGCTACCGATGCACTCAACTGTTTATACTTCCTGTGTGGCTTTCCTGACGGTGTCTATTATGCTCTCGCACCATTGCTGGATATCGTCAGGATGTTTGGTAATCGTTTTTCTGATCTCCCGAAATTTATCCCAGTCAACTAGACGTCTCGTGTTACACATGGTTGCAATGCGGTCGACATCGGTGAATGGTACAAGCGTTTGGAGTATGCGATGGTCAATTCTGAATCTTCGGATGTGTTGTGCCACCTAGCCCCCGGGGCATTCTTGGTTATTGTAAGATCCGGTGTTGTGTCTCTCTAGGTGCTCGTACTTATGCATGTGTGTGCATGCGCGTGTGTTATGAGAGTGAGCTGTTCGTCTTGTATGCTCTGCCATAACCATTACCCTTTGTGGTTGGTGTAACCATACCCCCATGCCTCGTGTGGGGCATTGAAGTCCCCTGCTATGATGAGTGGGCGCTGCCAGCTAATATGACGGCCTGCCTAAATAGAGAGTGAAATTGCTGTCTGTGATTTGCGGGACTGCTGTATACGTTAACAATAAATGTGCTGCTCCCTTTTGTTTTCCAAGATAGAAGTTTTGTCATTATACGGTTGTATCCAAATTCTAAATTATGGGTTCTGACCGTAATCTCTTTCCTCACTAATGTAGTGAGAGCTTTGTTTCTCTCTTCATGCTCGGGACTTACTGTCTGGTATCCTGGTAGTGTGGCGGGGCCATGCGTTTCTTGAAGTAAAATAACATCTGGCTTGTTACCTTGTCGAATGTACTGCTAGATGACAGATTTCTTAGCCCTGAATCCTCTACAGTTCCATTACCATATGCAAAGTTGTCCTTTACCACGCCTCACAATCACTGTTCGTTGTTTGTGTGGGAGGCATGAAAATAGGTGGGTGGATGAGAGGGGTTGGTGGTTTTGTGGGAGTTGCCTGCAGGGGATATGGTGCCTGCGGTTGTTGGCGAACGTTCGCGACAGCACCCTGAAGGTCTGCAGATGTTTGTGGGCTGCGTCCTCGTTCCAGCGTTTCTACTCTGGCTGCTAGTGCCGTCAGATCAACAGACGTCTTTGTGGTGTTTTTCAGGATAAATCGGAACGCGGTTAATAGCTGGTCTACTATTTCTCAATGTTGTTCAACCTTGTTTGTTGCGAGATGCTTTCTTGCTTAGTGCTTGGGGCATCTGTAGTTTTCTGCGTTTTGGCCTTTCGTTTAAACGGAGGGGTAGTTATCTCCATGCGATCGTCGGCTATCGGTGTTTCCTCCTGCATTACAGTATTAGTTATATTAGGGCTTCTGGGCTTGCCACATTTGGGTTCCATAGTGAGAGGAGTTCCATTTGAGCTTGCATCTGGTCAATATCATTTCTTTCATTCGTCTGTTTTCATCTTTAGGCCGCTCCAACTCTTGACTATTGTTGTCATTGCTACCGGTAATATTTTTAGAAATCCTGAGGTCCCTCCGGTCGCAAGCCACGTACTCTATCTGCCCAGCTCACCTTATTTGTTGATCCCTTAGACGCCGATCCCGACATGGAACTGGGGTGGGAGCTTGCAGGTCTGGGGTTCCTTGTACCGGAGCGTGATCTTGTTTGCTGTCGTTTTCCGGGTCTCGATGTCGAGTGCTCTCGTGGACGCCCTCTTGGTGGAGAAGAGCTTTGCCTTTGATGTTCTCGTAGTCTGGCCCATTGTCTCTGTTTTATAATGCAAGGTTTCTTGAACAAGGTTTTGCAGCTGGCCGTGACCACCTGACGCCTTTCGTAAATTGACCACGAAACGTCCTCTTCACACTTGCTACTATTACGCGTGCGAAACGCTGGTTCAATAAAACTGGTCTGGCCGGCTTGCTTTATACTTCAGGGTAAACTGGTGCGCATAAATAAAGACACACAAACACACACACACACAAGCACACACACACACACACGCGCGCACACACACACACACACACATCCACACGCACACACATGCACACGCACACACACACGCGTACACACACGCACACACATGCACACACACACGTGCACATGCACACACACACGCACACACACATGCACACGCACACACATGCACACACACACGCACACACACGCACACACACGCACACACATACACACACACACATGCACACACACACACACACATGCACACACACACACACACACACACACACAAACAGGAATAGGTGCAAACTCCCAACTGGCTTTTATTTGTCGTCAGCCTTCAAATATATACTTTTAACAGACATTTGAAAGCAAAAAATGGCCAAGTGGTCATGATCGAATTACAAGACGTCACTCGCAGACTTGTGCTCAATATCAAGTAAAGATACACATGTGTCGCCAAAACAACATTGCATCTGGGAGATATGTAAAAGACTTTCACCAGTTCGCGGCCTGTGGTATCACCACTCCTACCCAATATTTTAATTTTTCCAGAAATCAAGGAACACATGCATGTTTGGCACTGCGCAGGAAAATGCGCGTTCCACTTCCAATTGAAAGCCGATGTTTCCTTGCACGATCCTTCGACCAGCTCCCCGTTGGGTCTGCGTTAGATTTCCGAGAAGACAGCTGTATTTAGCAGACGAAGCCAGTCGTGCATTTTTGCATTTTGCTGACGTGTCACACACAAACATTTTAATACAGTGTCAAATTCATCTGCCATTAGCGATAACTGCTCATCACACAACCGTTCAATGCTGCTTACCTTACCCTCCCGAAATTGAAAAACATCACATGATAAGATAAGCGCAACTACGCAGCTATAAACGATGAACTAGCAGCTTTCTCTGAATACTTACTAACCAATTTTTTCTTGCACGCTGTCGCAACGAACTGACACGTATTTAAAACCCAACTACAGCATCTGATAAAAGTTTACTTTTCTTTCTGTCACTTTCACCATAAGGTCAACGTAGCTATGGTTGAACACCTCACTGAAACTTTTTAGAAATAAAGAAAACTGACAGATCTCACGTACAGCGGGAACTGATGATATGAGAAGCACGATGGAGGAAGGTTTATATGTGAGTTTAAAATCAGAACAGCGTTACGACGCGGAGGTATATTGTGCTGTACCTAACTTTCATGTCATAATTATTATGTTTGGACTAGCCATCTACCTTCATCATCTCTTCACGCCCCCCGATACCAAATTTAGTATATGCGGAGCTAGCGAAACGGTCCCTAGCGCTTCATGAGTGCGGCATGTAGTCATGTTGTTACATGAAACGCATGCCATGATCATCATGTTTAGACATGTCATTTACAGATGTCCTCCGTTGGCGTAACGTATTACTGAATTAAGCACATGCGAAGATAGCGAGACGACCACGAGCGCATCATGAGCGTAGCATGTAGTCATGTTGTTACATGACACGCACCACATGATTATCATGCTTGCACCAGTCACATTCTTTCTTCGTCCAATCACGTCCCGTAATACCAAATTTGGTGTATGTGAAGCTAGCGCAACGGCAGCGAGGGCATCGTGAGTTTGGCTTGTAGTCATAATGTCACATGACGCGCATCTCAAGGTTGTCATTGTAATGAAAATATTCCTTATCGGGGCTAATGTTCGTCAGAGCTTGTTTTGCGTGTCGTGCAAGGAGAAGTGGACTTTGAGATGACGCGGTAACAACACACACCACGTTTATGACAGAGCACGGAAGAAAAACGTAGAAAACACTGAGGCAGAAAAGGTACACATAATGCAACAGAGAGAACTAAGCTTGATTAAAAAAATGACCAATTAGAGTTCAAGTAAGAGCGTTTGAAAAACCTGAGGGCCAGATCGGTGGTACGACAGACGCCGATGAGGTGCAGGGCAGTAGGCGGTGGAAAGGCGCTATGGAATGCGCTCACTTGCCGATGTGCGACGCTCTCATGGCTACTGCGCTTGACGGCGCGGGTGTGACCACGGTGCAGTCAACCCGCATTGGAGACGCAAAGCTCCACGCGGGGAAAATGGCCAGCCCGTCCAGCGAAGAGCTTGCGTCAAGACGCGATGCTCGGCGCAACCGTGAACATTAGCCAGGCCACGTCCATCGCTGTGCCGAATGGCTGACCGTGGAGACGCCTCGCCGAGATACGCAATGCCCTCTACAAGGAAGGAAACAGCAGGTCAGGCCGCGCTCCGAGATGCAGTACTCGTGCCGGCAACGCCACCCCAGCTTGTGGTTGGACGGCAGTAGCGTGGACAGCAGCGTTCCCTGGCCGGAACCTGGATCGCCTGCGTCCGACGCTTCGGCCCGCTGTCTTCCGTCTGCCGCTGCTTCGCCTCATCCCCAGCAACAAAGCTTACCACCACGTAATGGTCGCACGTGGCCCAATAGTGGCACGCCACCTCTATGGGCCAGCACAGGTCATCAGCTGATTGGCTGACCTCACGCTTCAGTTGGCAAGAAATCACACGCGCCTTGCCCCGCCCTTCCGTCATTATTGTCGTTTTCTTCACTCATCACAATCAAGCTTACACCAGTCACATACCTTCGTCGTGCAGTCGCATCATGTAACGCCGAATTTCGTATATGTGAAGCTAGCGAGACGGCTGCGAGCGCATCATGAGCATGGCGTGTAGTCATGACTCATGACTTACATGACATGAATGTCATGATTTCCTCGTTAGGGTCGGTCTCTTGTGTTCGTCAAGCAATCATGTCATACCATAGCAGTTTTGCAACATGTCATGTGAGCTAGACCACCGCAAGAGCAGCAAGACCATGAAATGTAGTTCATGACATTCATGGCATATATGTCATGATTTTTATGTTATGAATAATCAAATATGCTCGTCATACAGTCATGTTAGGCCATACAAAGTTTGGCATCGGTATCACTATCCAAACGGCCCGGACCCGGAGAGCTAAAAGTAGTAGGTTGATAGATAGATAGATAGATGGATAGATAGATAGATAGATAAGTAGATAGATAGATAGATGAGCTCGAAGTCGCTGAAGTTCACTAAGAAATGCTTCGCCTTTAAAAAATAAATCACGGCCTCTTCAAAATACATGAGTGGTGCCAGTATGGTAGGCTCTCGAAAAACTAAAGCAGCTGCTGTATATTGATGCATTGTCATACGCCCAAAGTCGCCGAAGTGCGCCAAGAAATGCTTTGCATTTAAAAGAAGCGCCAGTTACGCTTAGCTAAGAATTCAGACACCCAGTGCGCATGAGAGAAATACAAGGTAACCGAAAAGCTTTTGGATTCTCTCGGAGCTTGCGGCAAACGTTACTTACATTATTCTATCTTACCTCATATGTCGCCCTAATGGGTGACACTTCTCTTGATCTTTAAATAAAGTTTTTCGTACCATACCTCATAGGCCTTGAAAACAATTTTAAGGAATTTTGTACAACAATGCACCCATCATCCACTATCCCTTCGTCGAACATTACACTACGTAACGAACAAAATGCTTCAATGCCGCAACACTATAACGCCGGAGCAATGTATTAAATGAAACCTTCTACTCTGTTGTCACCATACAACTTGACAATGAGAACCACCCGATAATGTAGGAAAACGTATTTCATGCCAACGGTATGTTCAAAACGATTGACTCGCTGAAGCTGACTTAATATGTTTAGATGAGGCCAACAGAAAAATTTTAAACTAAACTAAAATTGTAACAAGTGTGCTTTCATCTAGCCTTTTCCAGCAATCACTTTCATCTGGAGTGATGCCCCGATACTGGAAAGTAGGCAAGGTCATTATTTTAAACATAAATAAAGGTAACTTGTATTCACTTAAAAACTATCGTCTCATTTCGCGTTCAAGTGTATGCTTTAAAATAATATAACACGTAATTTATTCCCACATTGTCAACTTCGTTGTACCTCTTAATTCCTTTATAAAAGAGAAATGGTATTAAAAAAGTGTTTCGCGCGATACTCTACTAGCTGTGTTTACTAACGAAGTGAGATCTAGCATTGAATGATTATACCAGTAGACGCACTCTTTTCAAAGAAAAAAAAGGAAGCAACAAAAATGAGAAGGCAGCGAGGTTAACAAGAAAGACATACGGTTGGCTACCCTACACTAGGAGATTAGGGAAGGGGACAATAAAGGTGAGAAAGAGGAAAAGCAAGAAAAGAATAAGGGAGAGACTGGCAGTAATTTACCTGCAGCGTGTAGAACTCCACCGGGAATCAGAGGCGTTCCCACACTCAAAAAATACATTAGGGCTCTCACTGCTTTGCGGGCTTTCAGATTTCGAAAAAGTTTTTGACAAAGCTCCTCACAAACACTCGTTGTTCAAACTTTCCTGTATTACTTTTGACCCGTTAGTTTTCGAGTATATTTCCAACCTCTTAACATACCGCAAGCAGTTCATTTATGCCAGCAATCTTTCTTCGCCTATAAGACCCGATATTTAAGTCGTGCCTGAACACACGGTGCTAGGATCACTGCTTTTCCTTATATATATATATATATATATATATATATATATATATATATATATATATATATATATATTGTAGGCATCTATTAGGCGCTTCATCCTCATCTGAACAGCAGTCAATCATCATCATATGTTCTGGCTGACAATCATCATCTTCTTGACACGAGCGCTTCTTTGTCGGGTCCGTTGGGCTTGTTCGTTCTCGAGTTCACGACGAATAAACCTCGTTACAACCGAGTCGTCATACGTGGTGGAGGTGGATTGACGTTCCCAGTACCTCTCCTTACAACGCCTACTCTCTGGAGCTCCGTTCAGGCCGCCGCTTGGACCCTCAGTCCGCCAACATGTCTCAGAGTGAGTGGGTGGATGCCCTTTCTGCTCCCGTCTCTGCGCCGCAAGCCGTCACTGCGCCGCAAGCCGCTCCTCTTTACATCGTAAACCACCAGCGTGACCCTCCGATCTTCGCTGGTCTCCGCGGCGAAGATGTGGAGGACTGGCTCGATAACTACGAGCGAGTAAGCGCAACTTATCACTGGGACGACTCTAACAAGCTCCGCCGAGTATCGCTTTATCTCACGGGCGTTGCCAAGACATGGTTCTTGAACCATGAGATCGACCTCACCGACTGGCCTGCCTTCAAGCAGCAGCTTCGCCAAGTATTCGGCACGCCAGCCGTTCGATCCGCTCTAGCTAGGAGGGCCCTAGATACTCGCCAACAACATCCCGGCGAATCATACACATCTTATATCGAGGATGTACTTGCGCTTTGCCGGCGCGTCAATTCTTCGATGTCCGAGTCGGACAAACTGCGCCACATCCTGAAGGGCATCGGAAGCATTGCCTACAATGCCCTTGTTGCCTAGAATCCTTCCACTGTCACTGACGTCGTCTCTACGTGTCAGCGTCTCGACGAACTTGATTCTCTTCGCCTTCAGTCGGGCAATAGTGAACACCGTACAGCAGACCGAGACCTGCGTGACATGATACGGGAGACCATACGAGAAGAACTTCAATCAATGGGCATCTCACAACCTTCTCCATCTGTCACACAGCCTTCAAGCATGGCCCTCTGTGACATCGTAAGGGAGGAACTAACATCATTCACCGGTCCAGCCTACGTCCAGCCACCTCCGTCTAGCCCTCCAACGTACGCGCAAGTTGCGGCCACGCCTCCTCGCAACGTAAAGTCTACTTCACCGCTGCCATCATTCACGCTGGTTGCTGCTGCACCACCGGTCCACTTCCGGCCAATCCCACCCGACCCTCCGTCAGTCCACTTGAGTGCGCTATCTCCCGGTGCACCGAACGCCCTCTACTACCCACCTTGGCGTCCGTCTCGCCCAACATGCTTTTACTGTGGATATCGTGGCCATATATCTCGCTTCTGCCGCAAGCGCCAGCAGGACGAGCGTCGCGGATACGACATGCGTGAACGGGACTTTTCCAGAGGGGATTCTTACGCTCCGCGTTATTCATCTGGACAGCAGCGGTCTCCATCTCCGCCCGCGTCGACTGAGACGCGGAACACTTACCGTTCAAGCCGATTCGCCGCTAGGGGGCCAACGTGAGCGGATGCCTGCAACGTCGGCTCCGGCAAACGGTACGTGCTACTCTTTACCAACCTTTCCTGCGGTCACTAGCCTGTTCGAACAGCGACGTAAGGGTCTGAGGAAGACAGAGACGACGCCCATTCCGGGCAAGCTCCGACGTTCTGTGTGCAACAATTAGTGAACCGAGACGCTGAGCATCCGAGCTAAGCCTCTCTGAGACTCCGCTCCTTCGTCGACACTGGCAGCAACGCCTCCCGTTATTATGGAAGTAACGGTTGAGGGCCACACCATCTCCGCTGAAGAGCTCCAGGCAGGCAACTGGACACCAGTTCTCTACAAAGCCTATGCGTCTCGACCAGCCTGTTCACAGAAACCACTTTCGCAACCCAACGCTACCGTCAAGGAGACCAACCCGAACGCCATGCGCGTCGAAGCAGCTGCAACTGGAAGAGGCAAGACGCCAACCCACCTACCACCTGCTACCAAGGAGACGCGCATCATTGTAAAACGCGGCAAGCAACTGCCGCCACTCCCACCGAACGCTATTCGCGTCGTTGTTCGTCCGCGAGGTCAACTGCGACTCCTAGATGTCCCAACGCCTCGACTCATGAAGGCAGTGCAGGCCGCACTTCAAACCACTCTGCCCGATGATTTCTGCCTGCGCATACACCCCACTAATAATACATTCACGGCAGCTACAACACACTCCGCCGCAGCCGAGCTCCTAAAGACGCTGACTTCACTCACCATCGGTGGCCATGCTTACCCCTGCATGGCTTACGTGGCACCCCCACCAGGAGCTACAAGAGGGGTCATCTCAAACGCCTTTGACGACGAGACGCCAACCCAGCTGTACGAAGACCTGGTCAAACGGAATCCTGAATACTCTATACTCGCAGCCCGACGAATGGGGAAGACGCACTCCATTCTCATCACCTTCGACGCCAATGAGGTGCCACTTTCCATTAAATACATGGGAGCCATTCACCGCTGTACTCCATACCGCGGAAGTCCGGATGCTTGTACGAACTGCAGACTACCGGGCCATCGTCACGACGTATGCCCAAGCCCCAAGACTAATCTTTGCCCACGCTGTGGCAGCCAACACCCACCCCAGGAACCTCCTTGCACGCCTAAGTGCATTCTGTGCGAGGGCCCTCATCTTACCGGCACTGGTTCATGCAAAGGACGCAACCTTCACCAGCCACGCAAAACGACAAAGCAACCTCAAACGCAGCGACAAGAACCGGTTCCACACGGGGACAACTTCCCCCAGTTGTCAGCGGGACCCACTCAGCCCAGCCAACCCAGCCAACCCAAGCAAGCCTGGACCGAGCCGCTTAAACAAGATTGGGGCCCTCCCCGTTCGCCCTGCAAGAACGCACTATCATCAACAGTGACTTCCAGTCTGCAAGACGCTCTGGCCAAGTCTCGGGAGGAGGCAGCGGCAGCCAAAGCAGAAGCTCAAGCAGCCCGAGCTGAAGCCGCTGCCCTTCGAGAACACATCGCGAAGCTGGAGACCCAGATAAGTACTCTCGCCACAAGCCATGCCATTCCACCTACCCCAACTCCTACTACATCCCAAACTCCTGCGCACAACCCACCCAACACCTCTAGCATGTCTTTCCCACCCAGCCATGTCAACGCGACATCCTGCTCTGATTCGCTTGAGTTAGATATCGACACGGCATTTCCTCGGCACACAAATCAGGACATTACCGCGCGTCCCTCAACACACAGCTCACTAGCCGATATTCCAACCATGCTTGAGTCTTTTACTGCTCGTTTTGAGGCAAAATTGCAGGAAGGTATCACCAGCATCAATCAGGAATGCACAACGCTCAAAGATGCGGTAATCCGTGTAACAACAGACAATGCAGCACTTAATCATCGTCTTGATGCTTTAGCTCAAGCATTAACTGACCGCTACAACAATCTTGAATCACAGCTCAATTTGTTCGCAACACGCCTTGCACAACGGGATCTCACCCCAAGTAAACGCAAGAAGCCCAAAGCAACTGAAGGGCAAGACAATCCACTCCCTGACGTCACTAACGACTCCCAACCTTGCGCGGCGGCTACGCCCCTTCTCAATTCTCATGATGGCAGCTCTAAACCGTAATCTGACACTCTGGCAGTGGAACTGCCGAGGTTTTGGCCAGAAGCGTCATGTTGTCCACCAACTGCTATCTTGCGCTGCGGGACCCGATATCCTTGCCCTACAAGAACCCTCCAACCCCCTAACCTTACCCGGCTATACTTCTATTACACCCACATCCCCTACACCCTCTCGGGTGGCGTTTCTAATTAATCGCTCAATCACCACCATCTCCCACTGTTTAGCAGTCCAAGACATTGATCACCTCTTAATTGAGCTTGTGCCGCAACATGCCAGAGCTAAAAGCCTCTTCATCCTGAATGTATACAGCAGCCCTAAGTGCTTACAGGGTAACTTCCAGCGCCTCTTTACGCTCGCGAAACGCATAGCCAATAAGTGCCCCCTACTCGTCGTGGGAGATTTCAATGCCCCACATACAGCCTGGGGTTATCCGCGCGACACACCAAAAGGACGTCGGGTGTGGTTAGCAGCGCAGCAAGCCGGCCTCTCACTGCTCACCGATTCTGCCTTTCCGACACGCATAGGGAATAGTGTCTGCAAAGACACTACACCAGATCTCTCGTTCGCACATCGCCTCCCTCATGCCACATGGTGCAACACACAAGAGAATTTGGGTAGTGACCATTACATTATCGAAATTCTCTTAAATATGCAACTACCCCGCAGGGTTCTTAGAGGTTCCACTTTTACCAACTGGGATTTTTTCCGCACTTATAGGGCAACACGCACCCACGCCTCTATCACGGACATCACTGAATGGTCAGAACAACTCCAGAGTGATGTCCGATCCGCAACTCGTCTAGTACGAGAGGACTGCCCAAGCGACACAGTTGACTCTCGTCTCCTACATTTATGGGATGCTAAAACAAGCCTAGAACGACGCTGGCAAAGCCAGCGTTGGAACCGAACTCTTAGACGTCGCCTGGCCCGCCTGAGCAAAGAGATAGAGACCCATGCAGCCACTCTTTCGCGACAGAACTGGGAATCGCTTTGCAACAAATTAGATGGCAATATGAGTTTGCCTCAGACTTGGAATTTGTTCCGACACTTAATTGACCCAACTCAGTCAAAGACTACCCAAAGACACAACCTCACCAAACTCCTACATACTTGCGATAAACCTCCACCAGAACTACTACAGGAACTTCGAAATCAGTACTTCCCAACATACCCTGCCGTATTGTATCCCGATTATACAGGTCCTCCTAATGAGCTCCTCGACCAACCCATTACAGTAGCCGAAGTTCAAGCCGAACTACAGAAACTAAACACTTCCTCAGCCCCCGGTCCGGACAATATTCACAACAAAGCACTCCGTAATCTCGACGACCAATCAATTGCCGAGCTTACTGAATACTTTAATGAGTGCTGGCTAAGGGGCATCCTCCCACCACAATGGAAAGAGGCCAAGGTTGTCTTTATACCCAAACCTGGGAAACCTCTCCTTACGTCTAACCTCAGGCCCATATCCCTCACTTCTTGTGTCGGCAAACTCATGGAGCACGTACTCCAAACCAGGCTCTGCCAGTACCTAGAAGGCAAGAATCTCTTGCCTGCTTGCATGTTTGGATTTCGCCCTGGACTTTCCACACAGGACGTTTTCCTACAACTAAAACATCACATTCTTGACTCTCAAACCTGCGATACCAGAGCTATTTTAGGAGTAGATCTAACAAAGGCATTTGACAACGTTGCGCACTCAGCTATTCTAGAGAACCTTATAACCTTGGGAATCGGCGTAAAGCTGTACAACTACGTCCGCGACTTCCTCAGCCACCGCACAGCAACACTTACCTTTGGCGATCACAGCCTGCCAGACATCACGCTTGGAGCCCGTGGTACGCCCCAGGGAGCAGTCCCTCTCACCTATTCTTTTTAACATAGCACTTCTACATCTGCCCCAAAAACTGGGTCAGATCCCCGACATCCACTTCAGCTTCTATGCCGACGACATCACCGTCTGGGCAAACCGTGGTAGTGACGCCGAAATAGAAGAACACTTACAGTTGGCACTAACCACCATCGACACATATGTTCGAGAACGTGGCCTTACCTGCTCCCCTTCCAAATCAGAGCTCTTTCTTTACCGACCGAAGCAGCATGCTTCAGCCATTCCCCCTATCTCTCTCACGCTAGGTGCCCACCCCATCCCACTTGTCTCAAAAATTCGGGTGCTAGGGCTAGTACTCTACTCACATGGCGCACATGGAGAAGTCATCAGGACTCTCCAAACACATGCTCAGCAGACCATTCGGCTGATTCGTCGCATAGCGAACCGTCGGGCTGGCCTACGCGAGCGAAACACGCTTCGCCTCACCCAGGCTTACATCGTAAGCCGCACCACGTATGCCCTCCCATACCTACCTCTCCGACAAAAAGAGAGAGACCGCATTAACGCGCTTCTACGAAGTTGCACAAAAACAGCTCTACGCCTTCCCCCAAGCACATCCAATGACAGACTCTTCAAACTTGGTGTACATAATACATTTGAGGAACTCGCTGAAGCCACCTTTACGGCACAAATATGTCGTCTGTCTAATTCGGTGAGTGGCCGCGCTCTTTTGACCCAATTAGACTTATCCCCAATAACAGAATCGCCTGGAAGGGTCCTTCTTTCTTCTAACCTCCGTTCTCACCTAAACGTACCGCCCATTCCCAAGAACATGCATCCTGTGCGAGACGAGAAACGCAGAAAGGCAAGGGCCCGGGCCCTCCAGAGACAATATGGCGAGGAACCAGAATGTAGTCTACGTTGACGCAGCGGAATATGCGTCAAGATCCCGCATGGCCCTTGCGGTGGCTGACAATCAGGCAAATCTCCTAACTTCTTGCTCAATTGTCACAAATCCTCCACAGAGGCAGAAGAGGCAGCCATCGCGCTTGCTCTCATCTCCACACCTGCCACCACTATCATTAGCGACTCGAAATCAGCTATTCTTAACTACGCCAATGGCTTGATATCATGTAGCGCTGCTCGCTTGCTACGCTTCTGGCAGCCTCAGTGCTCCACAACCCTGATCTGGACGCCAGCACATGCCGGCCTCCTTGGCAACGAGGAGGCTCATTCTCTAGCCCGAGGTCTCACATTCCGGGCAGGAGAAATGGAGCCCCCTCCACAGGTCGAGGAGCGCTTGCTCTTTTTTCGTGATATTTCTATCGTATTACCGGGAACAACGAAGAATATACGCACCCCCAGCCCCATCCCTAAACATAGCGCAGGCCACACATTGGCGACGCCTACAAACTCGAACTGCTCCCATACCCCGTATTACTAAACGCCCGTTACTCAGACCATTTCCCCTCTTCATGCAAACTTTTGCGGACAAACCAGGAGACTTCCTCCACATCCTCCTCACATGTCCCACCTTCCCACATCCCCCACCTCGGCCTGTGGCAGTGTCATCTGGGAGACCATCATGACCAGCACTTCTGCGTTCGATCAGCGCCGGATCATCTCGTGCGCCATGAAGAGGATCGCACTTCAAGGGCTTCTTTGCTTTGTAAGGGTGCCTCCTCACCGCGAGGAGCACCACGTGCCATGAGGGGGCTCGGCCCCCCACGCATACGAGTGGCAATAAATGTTTTCCACCACCACCCGTTCAAGCCGACGCCGATCACCTTCGCCC
>WOVY01010952.1:0-13152 GCA_013436015.1 Rhipicephalus annulatus | reverse complement strand
TCCGCATGAGCTATGTAGTCTTCTAACCGCATGTAAGTAACTCGAAGATTGAAACTTAGATAGTGGGGGAAAAAATTTCCCATTACTTCTATCGTAATATTGTGATTTAATGCTTTGGTTCCAATTACCGATCTGATATCCACCTTTATGCTTTCCAGTTTCTTTTGTACAAAAATAATCTGGGGAGTACGAAAGCGTGGCCAGTGAGCGAGGAGAAGGCGTCGGGTCACTAATAAAGGCATATGCAGACCGTCCTCGCTGATAAGCCGTAAAATTTCAAAGTATGTTTGTACAGTTAGGATACGGAATCGGCAAAGAATAGTTTGGTATGCGAGCTTCCTGATATAGTACATTAATAGCGACATACCTGGGGAGTCGCAAACACAAACGGAACGCTTCTCGCTCTAATAGAACTAACGGTTTAATTTTGTACGTAGGGCCACCCGAACATAATATACACCCAAATTCTAGTATTGGGCGCAGTACATTTTATATATCATTATAAGGTGTGTCTACGTAACCATATTTTCTGTTGCTCAACCTTCGCAATAAGCCTGATGCTCGTTGTGCCTTTGCCACATATAGTCTATGTGAGGGCTCCAGTAAGTTTCTCGTTATAATACTGCCCAAATATTTGATAGACTCTACTTGTGGAATCGGTTCCTGATTATGAAGTACTGAAATTTGAATAGAATCTGCTATAGGGAACACCAGGAGCGCACTTTTACTGATGTTTAGAGACAATGAAATTGAATGCAGCCAATTTCAAGAGAAATACATGTACTTTTGCAATTTTTGATGCAAAGAATAAATGTCACTGTCTGCAACGAAAATGCAATGTCGTCTGCATAAATGTAGACAGTGATATCTCGTTCAATGGGAATTGAGCTCATCAACACATTGAATAACAGCGGAGATAGGACCGCCCCTTGAGGTACTCCACGTTGCTGTTTGAATTTAGATGAGTGACATCCATCCTTTGCAACAATAAAATTCTCTCGATTTTAGAAACTCTGCTACCCAATCAACAATATATCGCGGAAAGTCACAGTCGTGTAACGAGTTCAATAAAATTGAGTGCTCAACGCTATCATAAGCTTTAGCTATGTCTAGTGTTTACTAGTACCGCATATTGTCGTCTTTTTTCGGGCGAGCTGTATTCGGCTCTCTAAGTCGGCATGAGCACACCAAATTGAGCATTCGCTACGAAAACCTATTTGAAATGGTTTCAATATTAGCTTGTCAGCCATCCAAACCTTTTATTCTGTTATTGAGAACTCTCTCTATAATTTTGATCAGGTGAGATGTTAGAGAGATTGGTCTGATGTTGTCAATGTTAAACCTGACCCTTGTTTTTTTTAATATGGGAATCATCTCTAGCTATTTTCCAGTCATGTGGTATCCAGGCATTGCTTAAGAATAGTTTATAAGGTTGAGGACGTCGCCGGGTGATATCTGGAATAAAATTTTACATCATAGGACGGTTATACCGTCAGGACCAGGAGCCGAAGAGGTAAGTTTCTAATTACGCTTGACATTTCGGACAATGTCACGTTTTTCGTAGTCAGTCTTTATAGAGGACTTTTGCCAGTGATTGTCAAAGTCGACGAAAATCTGTTAGCTAGACCTCTTCCGATTGCCTCCAACGAATTAGTCATTTCTTCCGTCGATAACCTGTCATAATCAGAGTTAGCTAGAGACGGCAGAATTTTGCGCGATCTCATATATCGGAATAACGCTTTCTTATTTCTAGGTTTGGAAAGAAAGTCGAAATGTTTTTTGTCATAGTCGTTCTTTAGCTTTAGCCACGGTGCGCTTAAATGTAGCATGCAATAAACTTGTAATCTGCCCAATTTTTGGGGGACTGATTATGAATTAGCTGCTTCCAAGCTGCTTGTCGTCGTCTATGATCACGAGAGCACTCAGAATTCCACCACTGGCTACAAGGCTTTCTCGTATCAGACTCAATAGAAAATTCTGCTTTTTTGAACGTTCTTTTAATTACCGCACTTAATTTCATGGCTTTATTTTCATCGTTGTCTTCAGTGGGAGTCGTCAAAGCAACTTTTAGGTCATTTTTAAATTTGGAATAATTGATAAAGGTTCGAGCTTGGGAGCAAGATGGAATAATGGGGCAAGAAATTTCAAACAGTACTGGTAAATGGTCACTGTTGGTGGCGCAGTCAAGAGTAGTCCAAGATACGCTAGAAATACCCGAGCTTATAAAACTCAATCTAAGGCAGAGCGGGATCGGTCTCGGATAAATGTGGGAGTTCTAGCGTTGAGGCATGATAAATTATGGTCTATAGACCAGTCCCACAAGCGTTGTCCACATTGATCAGTCCTAAAACCCCAACTAGTGTGGTGAGAATTAAAATCTCCAACCATATTTTTTCTGTGCACCACGAATTAACAGCCATGTCTAAACATCGCGTATCTTGTACACCCAGAGGAAAGTACAGATTTACTAGAGAGAAGGGAGAGCATCCAGGCAAGGTGATGTCTAAGGCGAAAATTTCACATTCGGGGGATATACGTTTGTACGAAGTTTTGATCTTTGAACTAATTTTATTATTGACAAAGAACGCTAAACCTCACCTTTGGATGGGCGATCCAGGCGAAAAGACCGGAAATTAGGTAGGTAAAACGAATTATGTGCTGACAGCCACGTTTCTTGCAGTGCAATAATGTCTGGATGAATTTACAAGATAAATACAATAAATCTGTACTAGCTGAATGAATAGATCGGCAATTCCAATGAAGAATTTTGATAGATCCTATCATTTTGACAGAATTGTTTCGGCAACTACCTTATCTAAAATGCTGTCTTTAAGAAAATCGCTCTTCGATAGGTTCTCCTTCTGGTATTTTTTGTTTTTGAATGTTTTGAAGAGCTAGTGTTTTTGGAGACAGGTGATCGAGTGCGCTTTAGGGATTTGATGTCCATGTCCATATCTTCAGAATCCTGACCATCCTCTAGTATGTCTTCACTTATCCTCTGGTTGACTGTACAAGAGGGCCCTGCAGCCTGTACTTCTGAAGTAGATGACTCTGCGTCTGCTTCACTTGGTGGGAGAGTTACGTTGTCTTGGGAAGTATCCTTCATATCTCTTTGTGGCCCATATAATTGCGTCAACTGAGTGGCTACAATATGAGATAAGGAGTCACAAAGGGTGGTGGCCAGGCGATCTATAGCTTTCTCCATCGCTTTTTCAATCATGTCTGCAATGGACACTGAAAGAGAAGCTTCTAAAGTTGCATTATGTCGGGCTGCAACACCAGCATATCCCTGGGTTCTTGCCTGAATTTCAGCGATGGCGTCTTTTCGTGAACAGCGTCTGCGATCAACAATTTCCATAATTTGAGTCTCCCGCGCTTTGGCTGAGCAATTAGCGTTATCTGCGCAGTGCTGCTCATGACAAGACAACACTTTTCTTCAGTACAATTGCATTCATTTGCAGTATGTGCCTCACCACATTTTCGGCATCTGGGAGCTGACCTACATCCTTTTAAAGTGTGTCCATAGCGCCAACATTTCTGACACTGGAGGGGACGAGGTGACAGCTGTTCGACTCTGAATATTAAAGGCCACGCCTTGATTTCAGTGGGGCGAATCGACCCGGCAAATGTGACAATTACAGACTCAGTAGGGATCTTTGTCTGTTCTACAACTCGTGAGCATCTATAAACTGCAATTGCACCTGCCTCAGAGAACATCTCTAGGACCTCAGCTGGAGTCATGTTAATGTCTACGCCTCGGACAATACCTCTGACGCATGCTAGGTGAGGAGGAATGAAGGCGCTCACCGGATTGGTAGCAAACATCGAGCATTTAAGTAAGTCTTTGACACAGAGCTGGTCAGGAGAAAAGCAGACAATGCCTCCCTTGCCAAACTGCCGGACCTCTGTGATGGTGTGATAGTGAGTTGTCGCTGCTTTGAGTTCCGACTGGATCACTTTAGGGTTTTTCATCTTAATGACTCCGTCGTTGCTTGGGACTAGGGCCACAGGAACGGAAGCGACGCCATTGCGTAGGAACTGGTCCACTGGTAGCTCCTGCGGTGAAAGAGAAGCAGACCAGAGATAAGTCCCTGGTCCAGGCGAAGAAAGCGGCATCTGTCTGGATTGACTAGCCAGAAGGGTACTAGCTAATCAATGCTAAGGCTTTAGATACGCCTATCCAAGAAGAAATTCAGTAGTGGCTACTCAGATTTCAGCCAAACCCCCAGAGTAAGCAAGCGAGCTTGGGTGACCGTGGCACTCAGAGTCTCTTCTTCCGCTACATCCGAGTAAGCAGTCGCATTCTTCATCTTCTTCTTGACCTTCGCTCATGGCACGCGTTCCACGCACCACTCGCCACGAGCGCATGCGCCAATGACATTGACGCTGCGACTTGGTGCATAACTGTTTCACTAAGTTTTGGTATTTGTTGCTGGTAATTTTTAAAAAACTTAGATGTGAAAGAAAGCTCGTGTAGTTTTAGGCTGCGTGATAATTTTATTCAAGCTTTCTTATTTTTCTAAGAAATGGCGCAGAAGCAAAACAAAGCCAATGCGGGCGTAACCAAGGTACATGAATATTGAAAAGCCGAAGAAGAAGAAAATATTACAACACCTTAAAATAGATGAAAATAAATCAATAAAGTAACTAGCAATTAAGGTTATCCCAAATGATAAACCTGCAACACAGAAGACCAACAGACACACTATAATAAGAAAAAATATCAAAATATACCCTCCCCATACCCTCGCTGGAAAAGAAAATCATATTACGAAGCCTTCGATGATGGTGGGGACACAAAAAAAAATTATGTTCGATGCGCAGCGAATTTCAAGAAGAACTGAATTGTGCGGAATTGAGTGGATATCAAAACGAACATTCACTAATTTCAAAGCAGTGCCGTTACTATTAAGCATACATGTTCCAGGTAACCGACGCTTTCTTGGATGGTCGTGCAACAATATTATTTCCAGAGGGCGCATGACCTGGTTTCTTAGAGGTGAGGCTTCTAAAAATCTAGGGCATTCCATCCCTGCGGCGTAGCCACCACAGCATGACAGACAGACAGACAGACAGACAGACAGACAGACAGACAGACAGACAGACAGACAGACAGACAGACAGGACAGACAGACAGACAGACAGACAGACAGACAGACAGACAGACAGACAGACAGACAGACAGACAGACAGACAGACAGACAGACAGACAGACAGACAGACAGACAGACAGACAGACAGACAGACAGACAGACAGACAGACAGACAGACAGACAGACAGAGAGACAGACAGAGAGACAGACAGACGAGCAGACAGACAGACAGACAGACAGACAGACAGACAGACAGACAGACAGACAGACAGACAGACAGACAGACAGACAGACACTACGTTTCGTTTTTGTACTGCATAGTTGTGGCTAAAATATCTTTAGGCAGGCGATGACGACGTTGAATGCGACTTCAAGCGTGGTGTCTGCGATTTTTATTCGAATTGCAAGGGTGGCGACTGCTTCGTGCCCGTGCGGGCAAAGCCGGCAAACGAGGGATCCGCTATCGTTGACGCAACCGGACAAGGTTGGTCTCGGCTTCTGCCATAGGACTGCAAACAATGTAGAGATCACTCAGACGTACTCGTGAAAAATATGTTGCGCTTAGGGCTCACTCTGACAAGTGCTGGCCAAAATTTTCCTAAACCCGACTCACCAAGACTCATCAGGAAAATTTTAACGCCACAGCGTTAATTGCTCGTTTTGCAGATATTTCGGCATCGGCGGTGGCTTCGTTGGTTGTGAACGAAACATTTCTTGGATGACTGAAAAATTGAGAAAAATAGAAATGAAATAAACACTAAAATTTTCTGTGCCCGAGTGAGCATTCAACCAAGACCGTTTGCGTGGTGAGCAGGGGTTCTACTACACAGCTGTGTATCTGAATTAAAATAGAGTTAAAATAATTACTCTGCTTGAAAATGCAGTGAAAATAACGGCGATATTCTATAAACACATACTTATGTATACACGCTTCGTAATGCGACATATAATATCGCATAGTTCTGCGTAGTACAAGTGTAGATTGCCATGGGGCATCAATATCCCAACGACTTCGTTCTTCAGAGATAGTCATTCATTACTAAAGACACACACGTTACGGCAAGTATTCCCTTAGTACCATGTAGTATCGCACTTAGAAAGTTTCGTAAAGATCTCACGCGCATATTTGCTGGTGGTTTAAAGCTTAATTGCTACTGTTTACACAGAATGCAGCCATATGCGAAAGCTTCACTGGAAAAAGCCATGTTTAATTTTACAGATTTTCGAGGGAGGCGAAAATGCTGTAGGCCTGTGTGCTTAGATTTGAGTAAACATTAAAGAACCCCAGGTATGGGAGTTTCCGGAGTCCTTCACTACGGTGTCTCTCATACTCTTATGGTGGTGTTGGGATGTTAAACACGACACATCGAATTGAGTAATCTACGTTTTATTTATTCTAGTCATACGCCTTCTCGGAAAGATGTCGCGTGCAGAATTTCCATTGTTCCGAGTTTAAGGCAGCCCCATCGCGAGTCGTGGTGGATTTCTTGGGTCGGTGTGAGCACTATACGTCTGGCAAGGGCAACCTCTCTGTCCGTGTTGTTTTTGCCTGTAGTGGGTTTGATCTCTGTGCTAGAAACCCATTGAGGACCCAGCCGTGAGGCCTGGTATTGATGTTTCAGGCGGCTGCGATGACGTCACGTCGCCGCATCGAACGTCGACGCCATGACGGCTTCGTGAATCTTTCTGGTGCTGCCGTAGTACAACCCGTGTTCTTCCAGGAAGCTCGGTAATCTTCCAGAGGCGGCAGATAACACGGTTGTACAGGGAGGTTGGCGTGAACGGCAGACTTCTCATGGTCGCAGTACTCGTTGTGTCCATCCGGCCGTGTATGTGACACTGTCGTCCCGTGGAGAGATCTACTATCAGAAGAAGCAGTCGCTTTCGAGACACCGCTCAACCCTTGCGCACGCGCCGATGAAGATGACGTTTCTGCAACTCCGTAAGTTGAAGATGCGGCGTCTTGTGCCTGAATGATCCGTTTTTTAACACAGACACCATTGGAGGATGCGACATCGCTTCGCCTCTTCTTACTTCCGGTTTTCGTCTGGGCAGCGGAGACGACTTCCTTGAGTCCGGAGATCTTCTTGTTCGTCGTCTTCTCGGAAGACTGCCGTGGGAAGGCTTGCGATGGCTCCGAGTTAAAAGCATCCTCGTCGCGTAGTCGGTGCGTATCGGTCGGGAAGTATAGACCATGACTCCTGGCAACGGCCATTTTTCTGTCCGTGTTCTTAGCGGGAGCAGAGGATCCGAAAACAGTGATAGAGATCTGTTGACAGGGCAGTGGCGAGTTGCAATTTCGGTGTTTTTCAGAGTCGCGATGACGTCTTGATGCGGCGTCGAGAGACGTTATGACGGATCCACGAGTCTTTTTGGCACTGCCGTGGTAGCGCCTGTGCAGAGCGCCATGGTTGGACCGGGAGGTTGCCTGGAACGGTAGCCTGCACTTGGTCGTCGGAGTTTTCGAGTCCATGTGGTCGTCGAAGCAATTCTGACGACCCGTCGAACGATCGAACATCCGAGTAATGATGATGATGATGATGTTGATGAATCCGCAGACATGGCTCTTACCCACTCAGGGGGATTGGCCAAGAATCGATGACTTAATTAGGTAAGTTTTTTTTAAATATCGAACCCACCCACCAGAAAAAAGAATGAAAAAAATAAAGACACCCTAGTCAGAATGAATGGAGTGCAATAGTTGTTTGTCACTCGTGCAGATAAGACAACTATTCATTACCTTGAATAAGAATCAGGATAGTTAAACAATGCTCTTGTGTTCGTTGTGTAAAGGGGGTTTATTGAAGGACTGAGCAAGCGGATGGTAGCTCTGAAAGGAACGCAGGCGAACCCAGATGACGGTGCTTGATCGCCGATCTCGTGCCTTCTTCTTGTGCTGATGATAGCTCACCTGATGGTATCAACGTCTTTCTTCTTCACTACAATTACCCCCGGCGAAAAAGTTGAAGCCATCCTGCCCAGGCAGCACGCCGCCGTTGGACCAATCTTGGACCAACATCGGCTAACATCGGCACCGACGTCGGAAGTGCAACTTCTTCCAATGTCGGGCCGACGTTCAAGCCAATGATGGGCCGACGTTTTGCCGATGTTTTAGCCAGTATGCAACCAACATTGGGCCGACGAAGGCCCATCGTATTGCCGACAAAGCTGCCAATGTTCGGCCAACATTGGGCCATATTTCAGCCAATCACATGCCATTTTTACGCCGATGTTCGCTGCACGACGAATATTGGCTACGGATGTACGGCCGACATTGGACCAATCCAGGGCCACATTGCAGCCAATGAAAGGCCGTTATTACACCGATGTTTCCTGCACGACGAATATTGGCTACTGATTGGCTTGCCATTATGTAACCATTATTAGTAGAGAATTTTTCTTACCGGAAGATTTAAACAATATGCCTCGATGACCCGCTCTTGTAGTTTTGCAGCCCTGTATACTTGGGGCAACAGAAAATTGAACGCTGAGAACTGAAAACAGTTACTCGATCTATTTCATCTTTTGTACGTCATTCCCTTTGCTAACACTAGAAGTGTAGTTTATTTTTTTTTACCAATTTATTTTTTGCAATAGGGAGTGCTTTATTTGGTACTGGTATTTGGTACAGCAGATCGAAAAAAGTCGTTAGGAAGTAAATGCTGAAAGCGTGTGTCCCCCACTTGCAATCCCCACATATGTCCCCCACATGATAATCGAGAATATTCATACAGTTTAGAGCATTTTTTTGTAACTAAAACATGGTGATGGTGCTTCCGAATCAGCATAAGCTAGCCGAACAGTGCACCACCGACAGTCTGCAGACCATTTATTCTTTGTTTTTTTTTATTTATTTGGTACAACAAAAAATGTATACATTGAAAAATATATATACACAACTAAAAAAGGCCCGCTCTACTGCAGGTCAGGTTGCGTTGGGGGCACAGTGGCAGTGGTGCTGTCAAGGCCCTGGCTGCTGTGGCTGGGCAGGAAGCCAGCTGCCGCGAGCAGCCGATAATCTGCACTCTGAGAGTAGGGATCATCGGGCTGCTCCACAACAAATGCTTCTCTGAAGCGCCGCTTCCTGCCCCCACAGCGATCACCAGACCCTGGCAGCCACCTCTTAATAAAGTTGAGGGCCTCCGCCTGGTCGCACCCTGCTTTTTGGCAGATGACATCTGCATACAAGAACAGAAATACCATAGTACACATGAAGCACTGCAGTACAGAGAATACACATGGGTACACACACATAAACAATGAACAAGTTAAACCTGTCACTAATCTACAGAGCCTCAGGTTCACAAAGGCCCTTTTCCCTTTTCTGCCATGAACGCTGTACAGCACTTGCACGTCATGTGCCAATACAGCCTTCATGGCACTCACACCAATTTCTCAGAGGCCACGTCCCCCAATCTGCAGGAGGTGCTTGCGCTGTAAAAAAATGCAAGAAGCATAGATGGGGTAAACGCAACAGCACATCGAAATGTTTCATGATAAAAATCTGCAAGAAGAGGACACTGAAAACAACAACTTGAATTTTCGGGCATCACAACATTTCATTGTTTTTTTACGCTAACTTCAACCCACTTGACCTAAAATGGTTTCCACATCAGCCCTCTCACACTCAGTGTGAGAACCTTTCAGAGTCCTTCTCTGAATGCAGTTTTGCTGTTATGAAATCAAATACAACACTGTTATAACCCTTAATAAATATTGATTCTAGCTATGAAATAGTATAATACTTTGTATAGTGCTCAAATTCCAATACACGTTTCTTTGAGGTTACAATGTCTTTGCCTGAATGTTGACCAGGAGTAGCTTCTACAGGTGAAAAACGATAAAATATGTGGAATTCAAAAGAGAAGCTAGGACATGTTTTTTAATCAATGCATTGTAAGCAGAGCAACAACAAGATAAATGAACATGATCAAGGCGTACTAAGAGGCAACCTTAGAGCGACCAAATCTTGGTCATAGATGAAACTGATAGAAAAATAAAGGTCGCACTAGATGGTCGCACCATTTGCTGTTATATTTTTCTGTGATAGCCAACAAGAGGCTGTCGCTTTAGAAATCTCATCACAATAACAAAGGTGCATTTTTCTTCACCCTGCGAAATGGGGTGCATGTTAGATTTTTAAAAAAGTAAGAAAATCGGCTAACACAAGGCAGGGTGAACTGCAGCTCAAAGTAGAGAGAGCCGCAGCGGACACGAATAGGGTGATAAATGAGACAAAAATTACGGAATGTCTGTTTTAAGCAGGCTATTGCTAGTCACTGCCCATCAAACACACGATGCCGCCTACATCGTCTGCTAGCTTAGGACAGTTCACTCGGACTTCACAGACTATAGTAATACAGTCGAATCTCATTAATTCCAACACACTTAATTCGAACTGACGCTGTGGTCCTATCAAAGCTATACCGCGCTCCGAAAATGCTCTCAGCACCCCGCCCAATCCTGCGGTGGCACTTCAGACACCTCATCGCTGTGCTTAAAGAAGAAAATGAAGAAAGGAAAGAAAAGACTGCGGTGGAATGTTTGCCAAATGCCAATCTGCGACATTCCTGTGCCACGCTTCGGCTTTTTCCGTCCCTGCCACGTAGAGACCCTTCTCCTCTTAACACTGCGCACGAAGAGAAAGAGGGGAAAAAAAGCTGTCGCAGAGAGTGGGCTCTCTCTCATGCCGATCTGCAACGCGCCGGTGTCACGCTTCCTGTTTTTCGTTCCTGCTATGTAGAGACTCTTCTCCTTTCAACACCGCGCATGAAGAGAAAAAAAAAAAAGCTGCCGCGGAGTGTTTCTCTCTCGAATGCCTATCTGCTTTTCTCCAGGTGAAGACGCTCCTCCTTTCTCATCATGTGCTGGCCACGCTCCGGCTGCAGCGCAGATGGTAACAGTGGAAACACAGTTGTCTTCAAAGAGTGTCAGCACTGGACATTGCCGCGCGCAACTTCTATTGCCAGGAGAATACTGAAGCCGAAGTACAAATGCTTTGCAAACTGCACGCAAAACTTGTTGACTCGTTGCAAGGCCAACGTGTACAGACATGTATTGACTACTTTAATTAATGACGGATGTCCTTAATTTGTGAATAAAACTTCTCCATGCACATGCATCACTGCATGGTGAGCCCTCCGCTCAATTACCGTATTTACTCTATTCTACCCGCGCCCTCGATTGTAATGCGCGCCCGGTTTCCACGACAAAAAAAAAAAAAAAAACAAGACATCGGTTGCAACGCGCACCCTTTTTCACGTTGGCCCGCTTGATCACACCACTCGGGAAAACGACTTTTTGAGAGCGTCTTCCGTTTAAATATGAAGTACGGGGGAAGCTTATGCCTATCTGACGTGCAACGGAGCATTGCTGTCACTCTAGTTTTACCGTCGCCCGATGTCAGTACACAAACTTGCTTCGCCCCTTTCTCCTAGACGGTTGTGGTGCCAGGCATGTTGAAGTAAAGAGGCGTGTGATCGGCATTCCCGATTTGCCCAAGCAGGTAGCCGTTGTTGTGCCGCAAGTTTAGGAGGAACCGCTGAAGACTCTGAAGCTTTTCTTCGTACTCCTCCGGCAACTTCGGCATATGCCCGTTCGCCTTCGGAGGGAAAAGCCTTTTTTCTCGTCATAAGTTCGTTAGCCAGCACCTGCTCGCTTTAAAATGGCTCTGCATTAGCCCTTTTTCTAAGGCTAACTGCATAGCCTGCACTTGGAGCAGTTCTGTCGTCACGGGCCGCTGTGCCGCTCACTGCTTAATCACATACTCACCGAGCAGCTCTTCAATTTGTGGAAACCGACCCTGCTGTGGTCCACTGAAGCCTTTGCGTGAATCTTTGCTGTCGACAATATCCTGCTTTTGTTTCCGCCAGTCCCGCACGCACGTTTCGGGAACTTCGAATGACCGCGATGCGGCCCGATTTCTGTCCGTTCCGGCACACGCGATGACTTTTCTTTTAGAAGCGGCATTGTGGTGCACTCGTCGAATTTTGGAGTCGGCCCTACCATGCCGTCGATGCTAATGTACTACAAGATGACGAACTCCTCAGCACACGTATGAAGTACCGCACATGGGAAACACATAGGCAGAAATGACCGACGCGCCATGCCGACGCACGTAGGGGGCCCATTTTGAGTGGCGATGGCAATAGAATGACCATATTCATTTTTTTTTTCGTACTCGATTCTAACGCGCATGCGATTCATGAACTCTCTTAACCGGAAAAAAGGTGCGTGTTAGATTCAAGTAATTACGGTAACTTTCATTTATTTGAACTTCTTTTAATTTGAACAAATTTCTGGCCTCTTTGAGTACAATTATTCATATTCGACTGTAATACAGTGGCTCATGAGATTACCTGGCTAGCTGTTTCACGAAACACAGTATCTTAAAGCAGTACTAAATTTCTGCATGTTACATAGGCATATTAAAAATCAAGAAATACACACCAAAGCCGCAGCCACAGCTTCACTCTGCACAGCTGCCTCTGCTGCCTCCACGTCTCCAATTGTACCAGCAGGCAGCCGGGGAAGGTCAGAGGGGGCTGTGCTGGCTGGGCGTGCTGAGGCACGGACAAGAGCCGTACCTCGAGCTTCAGCTGTCGCACCTCCTCAGAACCTCTCTTTGTTGCTGCCGATGCCAAGTTCGATCCGCAGGATCCGTAGCAACAGAGCTGAAACATACAAGAGTACATACTATATTTACTCGCACAATTTGCATCCTCACATAATTTGCTCACCAGTATAATTAGCCAGCCTGCTTTACTACAAGAAACTTTTTGCTCGCATACTTTGCCCTCCCCACCAGCCCGAGCCACCTTGCCAGCACACACACAGACACATTTGACTTCATGATGCTCTGGTCAGGCACATCTCTTGTCGAGCAGGCGAGTGCAGTCTTACACAAAATGGGCTGAGTGCAAGGTTTCCTTCTTCCATGAACTTTTATGCTTCCCTAGAATATCGAACTTGAAAACCGAAACCTGTTTATGTGTAGTCCGAAATGCCTAAGGTTTGCCTCCTATCTTCCCACCTCTTCCACGGCAAGAATATTCCCGAG
>WOVY01010951.1:0-30036 GCA_013436015.1 Rhipicephalus annulatus | reverse complement strand
CCAGCAGCACGCCGCCGTTGGACAATCTTGGACCAACATCGGCTAACATCGGCACCGACGTCGGGCCGACGTCGGAAGTGCAACTTCTTCCAATGTCGGGCGACGTTCAAGCCAATGATGGGCCGACGTTTTGCCGATGTTTTAGCCAGTTATGCAACCAACATTGGGCCGACGAAGGCCCATCGTATTGCCGACAAAGCTGCCAATGTTCGGCCAACATTGGGCCATATTCAGCCAATCACATGCCATTTTTACGCCGATGTTCGCTGCACGACGAATATTGGCTACGGATGTACGGCCGACATTGGACCAATCCAGGGCCACATTGCATCCAATGAAAGGCCGTTATTACACCGATGTTTCCTGCGCGAGACGAATATTGGCTACTGATTGGCTTGCCATTATGTAACCATTATTAGTAGAGAATTTTTTCTTACCGGAAGATTTAAACAATATGCCTCGATGACCCGCTCTTGTAGTTTTGCAGCCCTGTATACTTGGGGCAACAGAAAATTGAATGCTGAGAACTGAAAACAGTTACTCGATCTATTTCATCTTTTATACGTCATTCCCTTTGCTAACACTAGAAGTGTAGTTTATTTTTTTTACCAATTTATTTTTTGCAATAGGGAGTGCTTTATTTGGTACTGGTATTTGGTACAGCAGATCGAAAAAAGTCGTTAGGAAGTAAATGCTGAAAGCGTATGTCCCCCACTTGCAATCCCCACATATGTCCCCCACATGATAATCGAGAATATTCATACAGTTTAGAGCATTTTTTGTAACTAAAACATGGTGATGGTGCTTCCGAATCAGCATAAGCTAGCCGAACAGTGCAACCACCGACCGTCTGCAGACCATTTATTCTTTGCTTTTTTTATTTATTTGGTACAACAAAAATGTATACATTGAAAAATATATATACACAACTAAAAAAAAGGCCCGCTTTACTGCAGGTCAGGTTGCGTTGGGGGCACAGTGGCAGTGGGTGCTGTCAGGCCCTGGCTGCTGTGGCTGGGCAGGAAGCCAGCTGCCGCGAGCAGCCGATAATCTGCACTCTGAGAGTAGGGATCATCGGGCTGTTCCACAACAAATGCTCTCTGAAGCGCCGCTTCCTGCCCCCACAGCGATCACCAGACCCTGGCAGCCACCCTCTTAATAAAGTTGAGGGCCTCCGCCTGGTCGCACCCTGCTTTTTTGGCAGATGACATCTGCATACAAGAACAGAAATACCATAGTACACATGAAGCACTGCAGTACAGAGAATACACATGGGTACACACACATAAAACAATGAACAAGTTAAACCTGTCACTAATCTACAGAGCCTCAGGTTCACAAAGGCCCTTTTCCCTTTTCTGCCATGAAGGCTGTACAGCACTTGCACGTCATGTGCCAATACAGCCTTCATGGCATTCACACCAATTTCTCGGAGGCCACGTCCCCCAATCTGCAGGAGGTGCTTGCGCTGTAAAAAAATGCAAGAAGCATAGACGGGGTAAACGCAACAGCACATCGAAATGTTTCATGATAAAAATCTGCAAGAAGAGGACACTGAAAACAACAACTTGAATTTTCGGGCATCACAACATTTTCATTGTTTTTTTACGCTAACTTCAACTCACTTGGACCTAAAATGGTTTCCACATCAGCCCTCTCTCACACTCAGTGTGAGAACCTTTCAGAGTCCTTCTCTGAATGCAGTTTTGCTGTTATGAAATCAAATACAACACTGTTATAACCCTTAATAAATATTGATTCTAGCTATGAAAATAGTATAATTACTTTGTACAGTGCTCAAGTTCCAATACACGTTTCTTTGAGGTTACAATGTCTTTGCCTGAATGTTGACCAGGAGTAGCTTCTACAGGTGAAAAACGATAAAGTATGTGGAATTCAAAAAGAAGCTAGGACATGTTTTTAATCAATGCATTGTAAGCAGAGCACAACAAGATAAATGAACATGATCAAGGCGTACTAAGAGGCAACCTTAGAGCGACCAAATCTTGGTCATAGATGAAACTGATAGAAAAATAAAGGTCGCACTAGATGGTCGCACCATTTGCTGTTTATATTTTTCTGTGATAGCCAACAAAGAGGCATGTCGCTTTAGAAATCTCATCACAATAAACAAAGGTGCATTTTTTCTTCACCCTGCGAAATGGGGTGCATGTTAGATTTTTAAAAAAGTAAGAAATCGGCTAACACAAGGCAGGGTGAACTGTAGCTCAAAGTAGAGAGAGCCGCAGCGGACACGAAATAGGGTGATAAATGAACAAAATTACTGAATGTCTGTTTTAAGCAGGCTATTGCTAGTCACTGCCCATCAAACACACGATGCCGCCTACATCGTCTGCTAGCTTAGGACAGTTCACTCGGACTTCACAGACTATAGTAAATACAGTCGAATCTCATTAATTCCAACACACTTAATTCGAACTGACGTGTGGTCCTATCAAAGCTATACCGCGCTCCGAAAATGCTCTCAGCACCCCCGCCCAATCCTGCGGTGGCACTTCAGACACCTCATCGCTGTGCTTAAAGAAGAAAATGAAGAAAAGGAAAGAAAAGACTGCGGTGGAATGTTTGCCAAATGCCAATCTGCGACATTCCTGTGCCACGCTTCGGCTTTTTTCCGTCCCTGCCACGTAGAGACCCTTCTCCTCTTAGCACTGCGCACGAAGAGAAAGAGGGGAAAAAAAAGCTGTCGCAGAGAGTGGGCTCTCTCTCATGCCGATCTGCAACGCGCCGGTGTCACGCTTCCCTGTTTTTCGTTCCTGCTATGTAGAGACTCTTCTCCTTTCAACACCGCGCATGAAGAGAAAAAAAAAAGCTGCCGCGGAGTGTTTCTCTCTCGAATGCCTATCTGCTTTTCTCCAGGTGAAGACGCTCCTCCTTTCTCATCATGTGCTGGCCACGCTCTGGCTGCAGCGCAGATGGTAACAGTGGAAACACAGTTGTCTTCAAAGAGTGTCAGCACTGGACATTGCCGCGCGCAACTTCTATTGCCAGGAGAATACTGAAGCCGAAGTACAAATGCTTTGCAAACTGCACGCAAAACTTTTTGACTCGTTGCAAGGCCAACGTGTACAGACATGTATTGACTACTTTAATTAATGACGGATGTCCTGTAATTTGTGAATAAAACTTCTCCATGCACATGCATCACTGCATGGTGAGCCCTCCGCTCAATTACCGTATTTACTCTATTCTACCGCGCCCTCGATTGTAATGCGCGCCCGGTTTCCACGACAAAAAAAAACAAGACATCGGTTGCAACGCGCACCCTTTTTTCACGTTGGCCCGCTTGATCACACCACTCGGGAAAACGACATTTTTTGAGAGCGTCTTCCGTTTAAATATGAAGTACGGGGGAAGCTTATGTCTATCTGACGTGCAACGGAGCATTGCTGTCACTCTAGTTTTACCGTCGTCCGATGTCAGTACACAAACTTGCTTCGCCCCTTTCTCCTAGACGGTTGTGGTGCCAGGCATGTTGAAGTAAAGAGGCGTGTGATCGGCATTCCCGATTTGCCCAAGCAGGTAGCCGTTGTTGTGCCGCAAGTTTAGGAGGAACCGCTGAAGACTCTGAAGCTTTTCTTCGTACTCCTCCGGCAACTTCCGGCATATGCCCGTTCGCCTTCGGAGGGAAAAGCCTTTTCTCTTCATTAAGTTCGTTAGCCAGCAACCTGCTCGCTTTAAAATGGCTCTGCATTAGCCCTTTTTCTAAGGCTAACTGCATAGCCTGCACTTGGAGCAGTTCTGTCGTTACGGGCCGCTGTGCCGCTCACTGCTTAATCACATACTCACCGAGCAGCTCTTCAATTTGTGGAAACCGACCCTGCTGTGGTCCACTGAAGCCTTTGCGTGAATCTTTGCTGTCGACAATATCCTGCTTTTGTTTCCGCCAGTCCCGCACGCACGTTTCGGGAACTTCGAATGACCGCGATGCGGCTCGATTTCTGTCCGTTCCGGCACACGCGATGACTTTTCTTTTAGAAGCGGCATTGTGGTGCACTCGTCGAATTTTTGGAGTCGGCCCTACCATGCCGTCGATGCTAATGTACTATAAGATGACGAACTCCTCAGCACACGTATGAAGTACCGCACATGGGAAACACATAGGCAGAAATGACCGACGCGCCATGCCGACGCACGTAGGGGGCGGCCATTTTGTAAGTGGCGATGGCAATAGAATGACCATATTCATTTTTTTTCGTACTCGATTCTAACGCGCATGCGATTCATGAACTCTCTTAACCGGAAAAAAGGTGCGTGTTAAATTCAAGTAATTACGGTAACTTTCATTATTTTGAACTTCTTTTAATTTGAACAAATTTTCTGGCCTCCTTGAGTACGAATTATTCATATTCGACTGTAATACAGTGGCTAATGAGATTACCTGGCTAGCTTGTTTCACGAAACACAGTATCTTAAAGCAGTACTAAATTTCTGCATGTTACATAGGCATATTAAAAATCAAGAAATACACACCAAAGCCGCAGCCACAGCTTCACTCTGCACAGCTGCCTCTGCTGCCCTCCACGTCTCCAATTGTACCAGCAGGCAGCCGGGGAAGGTCAGAAGGGGGCTGTGCTGGCTGGGCGTGCTGAGGCACGGACAAGAGCCGTACCTCGAGCTTCAGCTGTCGCACCTCCTGCAGAACCTCTCTTTGTTGCTGCCGGATGCCAAGTTCGATCCGCAGGATCCGTAGCAACAGAGCTGAAACATACAAGAGTACATACTATATTTACTCGCACAATTTGCATCCTCTCATAATTTGCTCACCAGTATAATTAGCCAGCCTGCTTTACTACAAGAAACTTTTTGCTCGCATACTTTGCCCTCCCCAACCAGCCCGAGCCACCTTGCCAGCACACACACAGACACATTTGACTTCATGATGCTCTGGTCAGGCACATCTCTTGTCGAGCAGGCAAGTGCAGTCTTACACAAAATGGGCTGAGTGCAAGGTTCCTTCTTCCATGAACTTTTATGCTTTCCCTAGAATATCGAACTTGAAAACCGTAACCTGTTTATGTGTAGTCCGAAATGCCTAAAGGTTTGCCTCCTATCTTCCCACCTCTTCCACGGCAAGAATGTATTCCCGAGACACAGCACAGATGTTGAACGCGTGCAAGGACCTGTCACATCAACTAGATGAGGCAGGTTTTCGCACTCATTTTCTTTTTTTTTGGTTTCGCCATCTGGCCATTGCGTTTTTACCGTTTTCTTGTAATAGGCTACAATAATTATATACGAGGCAGATTGCTGTTATAAAGCTTACCGAAGAAAACTGAAACCGTGCTACCGCTAAGCACATCAGCGTGGAGTTCTTCGACATGCAATATTCAGTATTGGAGCCAGCAGAAGAGTGCGTTGAATAAGACTTAGCATAGAAGCTTGGGTGTGTTGGTTAGATATCGGAGGGAACACAACGCAATAGAAGACTGGGACAAGGAATGGGGACACACACACATGAAGGGCGACACACAGAGCACTGTGTTGGCATCGCGCTCCCTTGTCTGCATCTTACTTTGCGTTGGGTTCCCGACAATTATTGGAGAGTACTTATGTTATCTGGTATAACCTTGTCGTGGGAACTGGTTTTTGTGAGCAATGTTCGGAAGAACTTCAAGAAAATGGGGGCATTTGAACAGGCTTCGCAAACAAATGACAATCCGCTTTGAGACAGCTGTGACAGCGCCTGCAACATATATTCCCATTCCCAGTTGGGCTTTTAGGCCAGCGATTCCTACTAGCTTCGCACATAACCGGATCGACAAAAAAAGTACACATAATACGCGAGTACATACCGCATTTGACTCTGTAGCTTTGATGAACCAGGCAGATACACAAATTTATCCAAAGCTCCATTGATTCTATTGCAAAATTATTCAACAAACAAATTGCGATTTTATCCATGTTACTATACGATTGTGGCACTTTACCATTGCAGCTTTCCAGGAGGCACACATAGTGCAGCGTTAGTTCACCACTCGCAGTTAATTGTATGCAGTGGGTTGCTAACAGAAACTGACTGCATGCAATGGTGAACATCTTGCATGCTTGCACCGCTGTTTCAGCATGCTGGCTGCTTCCCATACGGCTATCAATTGATGTTCACAAAATTGGGAAGATGAAGAAAGACTACACAGTGCCCTCTGGCCACCCTATACTCCAATTCAAACCTCCAGCCAACAAACAAACAAAAGAAACAGAAATATGCAAATGAATATTATTCCTAATGCAGCTGGAATGGAGTGTAGTTTTCACCAACTCTGTGTGTTAAGTCAATATGGAGTGAGTTAACTCCATAAAGTAGCTTTTCTCATAACAGTGTTCACTCTATTGTAACACAAGGAGTGACTTCATAGCATCTAGAAGGAAAAATAGAATCTTCAGTATTTGATAGAAATGTGAGGCTCTACCTTAAAACAACAATAATCTGGAAAAAGAACTCATTACATTCGAAAAAAAAGGTAGCACAGTTGATCCCCTTTACAAGAGACACTGATGTAACAGACAAACGGGGATAAGAGGCACCAGTGTGCAGGCTGACATTTGGCCCATCATGCATCAGGCACTCCGTAGATGCGCCTGTGCAGACGGGAGCTCTGCAGTCAAGCATGCTGAGCAAGACTGTTGACTACTGTACAATGACACATTGCCACAAATTTTCAAAACTTCATTTCACAGACTTCTGCAAAAGCTTCTTACAGTCTTGCATAATTTTTGCACAAGCTTCTCTCATTCTTGCGTGATTTTCGTCAGAACATATAAGTGTTGGAAGTTGTATGTCCCCAAAAACTTGCACAATACAAATAGCATACATTAAAGTCTATCACTTAATATGTGCATAGTGTAACAATGAAAGGAAACTCACGCATGGTTTGCTCCGAGCCTTCCCCGTGCGGTGCCTCCTTGAGCCTTGGAGAACACTGTACAGCTAGAGCAAAGTAGCATCAATCCAGTGTTAATGGCAGGTTAACAAGACAACAAAACTAACCCCCATATTCATAAACGCTCCCCGACTCGACTTTCACCCTTCACTTGACAGAGTTGAGCACTGTGCCGCTGCTCGTTTGAAAGCGACGCTGCGCTACTTGAGAATCACAGCAGATTATTGCTGACATGCAGCGACTTTCTCTGCTTAGAGACGGCGCTCCCACCAGCCATCTCAAGTGAAGGTGAAGCGTTGAGTGGAGGGACGTTCTAGAATACGGGGGTAAGATTGGTTGCAAGAACACTACAATAGACACAATTTTTACACTTCATCTATATTGTACAGCCACACACATTCTGCATCCTTATAATGCAACATATACATACAGGCTTATAAAGTAAACACTGTAGGCTGCTCAAATAACACCTACACAAAAAATTACCCAAACGTGGCCATGCGCAAAGTACTTTTATTTGAAACTCACAAAACGTTTGCGGTGATGGAGAATAAATAAGACAGGTTACGCTTGGAGGCACATGAGACCTTCGCAGCTTTCATAAAGTACAAAAAACAATATGGTGTGTGTGTATGTATGTACGCATGAAGCTTCGGCCTTTACATACCGTTTCTTGAAAGTATCTACTATTAATTTTATGGCACCTGTGTCCTTCAGCGCAATTGAAAGCCTGCTGATCAGTGTGTGTAATTGTGGAGTAGTTACATGAAAAATGGCGTGAAACACCTAAAATCAAATTTTTCTAGCTAGGAAATATGCAGCTGTGTATACACAACACATGCTGCAAACAGTGGGAGGTGACCACAAGAGTGATTTGAGTGTAAGCGGCAGTATTCCGCATTCATGCACCGCGCCATTTTCAACTGTTGCCCAAAAGCAGCACCACTTCAGCGTGCTTTTTTTTACATCATAAACAGCACGGAATACAGCGAGGATGAAAACAACATATACAATTAAATTTTGAGCACTATTTATGGTGCGCATGATTGATTGATATGTGGGGTTTAACGTCCCAAAATCACTATATGATTATGAGAGACGCCGTAATGGAGGGCTCCGGAAATTTAGACCACCTAGGGTTCTTTAACGTGCACCTAAATCTGAGCACACGGGCCTACAACATTTCCGCTTCCATTGGAAATGCAGCCGCCGCAGCCGGGATTCGAACCCGCCCACTGTGGGTCAGCAGCCGAGTACCTTAGCCACTAGACCACCGCGGCGGGGATGGTGCGCATGAAAAAAAAGGCCTTTGTACAACGACGAATTCATAATTTGCCTTCACGGACCTTCTGTTAGGCTGCACCACATACAGATTTTTCGAGGCTTTCAAAAGAGATTTGAAAAAAAATAATAACCGTGTTTACTCTTGTCATGAGCGCACTCACTAAGTCACCCTCATTTCAGTCGCCAAAATTTTGAATTTTTTTTTCTTCCACATATTAAACACACACCCTACGTTCATCCGCTGCAGTCCCACGGGCTCCCCCCCCCTTGCCGCCTTCGCTCGCTGCCACATGCCATTTTATTTTTGTTTCTACTTGTTCACGGCACGTCCCCTGTCTTTTTTAATTATCTCTTGCAACATATGTGGCATTATCTTGTTCCCGAGGTGCCACAGGTGCTCTGCTATGTAGATGCACCATTAAACTAGTATTTTTGATCAACTGTGCATTTCTGATGTTTACCTTGCAAGTACGTAAAACTGGCATGCTTCTTGATCTACGATACACATGTGGCTTGTCTCACTTTAAAGCAAAAGTTAACATACAATGGTGTAAATGCTTAGAATTTGAAATATTGAGGCAGCAGCACACCGGAGATGATCATATGGTAAAGAAACGAGTGCTGCCTTATTACTGGCAAGTTATCACTTATATGTACAAATAAATTTTGAGCAAAAAAGTACAAAAGCACAGCGAGGCTATGATGTGGTTCAACCTGTGGATTCGCTTCATTTATCACGCCATATGATGAAGCTTCCTTTGGTAAAACTGCCCAGATAAGAAAAAAAGTTTGCTGTCCAATACAGCAACTATACAAAGTGTGCACGTGCATCTCGCAGCACCTTTTCGTCACTTCCGAAATGCGCCACCACCATGCCCGGGCACCAACCGAATCTATCGCCTACAACTGCCATGTTGTCTCCTCGTGCTTGCACCCGTTTAGTTTTGCCTCACGATGCAAGTTTGAGGAATTATGAGCTGCTAGTGAGGCAAGTTGATTTAGTAGTTCACGCAGAGGGAGCAGAGCTTAGGGTGTTTTCTTCGCTGAAAGTTATAACCTAAAATTGAGAACGCACATTCTGATTTTCCTAAAAGTACCAGCGTATTTGGCTGGTGCAGATTAACAAAAGCTACTTGAAGAAACTTTGCAATATTTGCATCTTCAGGTGCAACTTCATTACGGGTAAGTGCCATAGCCAAGTATTTACCTGCAAACAGATATAGCTTACCAAGATACTGTACATACAAACTTGTCTGCAGTTAAAACCATGATGGCGAGGAAGGCGGTTAAAATCGTGATGGCGATCGCGGAAATTTGGTATTGCATTGAAACAAACTATAAAGAATGAGAAACAATATTAGTTCACTTTGAAGTATAGCCGATCGGTTCAAGTTGGGCATAATAGAGCGGTTGACTGGGCTAGTTGGTATGGCATACTTGGGTTTTAGCAGCGCGAAAAATGCACGAAGGACAAGAAAAGGACGAGACAAGCACTGACTTCCAACTAAAATTTTATTGACGGGAAGGCCGTTAATATGCAATGGAGCACAAAGAGTGAAAAATGACATATTTTAAGATACAATTATCAACGATCGCTATGCCTGCTGCGCCGACCCTCGCACCTCAAGAAACATATCTCTTTATCTGATAGGGCAACTGATGGCTTGCTTACACATGCGCTGCTTTCAAGCTCCATTTGAGCAGCCTCATAAATTATACGCACGTTTTCCTCTTTAATCTTGCATAGAACTGTTGTTTTTTCAAACAGCGGAGTGCACCCACACGTGCTCACGTGTTGCGCTAGGAAGCCATCTTTTCCGCCACGAACATTATTGGCGTGTTCCCGTAAGCGATCGTTTAAGCATCTGCCCGTCTGGCCCACATAACATGCACCGCAAGAAAATGGGGTCCTGTAAACGACGCCTAACGCGCAGTCCTTAAAATATGTCATTTTTCACTCTTTGTGCTCCATTGCATATTAACGGCCTTCCCGTCAATAAAATTTTAGTTGGAAGTCAGTGCTTGTCTCGTCCTTTTCTTGTCCTTCGTGCATTTTTCGCGCTGCTAAAACTCAAGTTGGGCGTCAGGATTTTTTTTAATTAGTCAATTAATTCTATACACGGTCTCTATCATGTTCAGTGACTCCACTGTACAATAGCGTACAACAAAAGCAAAATACAAAGTGAAAAGTGTGTCAAAGCATACGCGAAAAATAAAGTGATGACTGGCATTACCGCGGCACACACCACGCAAAGTCGCTATCTGCCTTGTATAATATTTTCCTCGACTATTTCCACAAATTGCAATCAAAGAGGCTCAAGCTCAACATCAGCATTGTTTAAAACACTTGGGGGGGGGGCATTGCTACTTTGGTGGCGTAGGCCGTGACAATATATTTATAATATTATATCTCTTGTAAACTTGCCTAGCTCTGCACGACTAGTTTTCGATGGGAGCAGCTGCGCTTCGCACATCCACTCTTGAAATTGCGGCTCGAGAGATTTTGAGCTTTCACTTGTTTTTGGGCCAGGCAATTCGTAGTCAAAGCAAGATAATAGGCCCTCATAGGTTGTGGCGGGCAGCCGGTGTACGCCGTGGCTGGTGTATGTGTTGCACATCATGATTATCTGGTCTTGTATCGAGTGAACGAGCGAGGCCTTCCTAATCCAATGAGCTCGTTAAAGTAAGACAACAAAAAACCACAATGCTTCCACATCGTTCACAGCAACAGATGACGAGCCCCCAACAAACCGCACTGCAGCACGTGAACTGCCGTAGGTACCAAGGGAGTTACTTGGGCATGGCGAGAGAGGGAGACAACGGCAAGAAGTGACATCACAAGAACACTAAGTACAAAGGGGACATTTAAAGACTTTTTTCCCATTTTTAAACTTCGTGCACTATTGTATTTAGAATAGATGTATGTTGAATAGTTGTATTTGAAAAGAATAGTTGTATTTTGAAAAGGGCACTAATTCATAAGCCCAATGGTTCAAGGATGGGTGCATTTAGGGGGCCCATTTGACGTTTTACTTATGCCCTTCAAGAACTTGCTTACAGGGCCAAAGTCCTGTTTCAGAAAGAACACGCTAGTGCGTGGCCAGCAGTCCGTCAAGCATTAGTGCTGGTGAGATTTGGAAATGCAGCGCATGAGCATCCTCATCTGCTACTTCTCTGCTCATGCTCTCGGAGCTTACTTGCGAGGCACGGTCCTTCGCACTTTTCATTTTCACACTGTAAATCAACTGATACCAACTCTACCTTCCATTATTTATTAAACCAATATTTCATGGTCACGAGGACGAGCTTAAAATGTTTGCTACATCAGACCTGAACAGCATTTTGAGTCATCGAAACTTGCTAGTTGCAGCGAGCATTATGCGAAAAAATATGATGTGCTTTACGGTGACAACTTGCAAAACACTGCAGCAACGATTAAAATCTTGCATTTTTTGTGCTCACAGGAAATCCCTGAAGAAGGAGGCACTGGGCTAGATAAATTGCGCAGCTAAAATACGGATGCGCTTTCCAATGCTGTCATGCGTACAGGCGGAGAAATGGCAGACAAAACTGGGCGCACCCCGATTCTATGCGCATGCGTCCCATTCACAAGCCTCGCTGCCAGTTAGCACCACATGGCTCACTGTCCATGAGCACGCTTGTTTCCTGTAACAGTGGACCTTACGGTACACCTATTTAAAAACAAGGATAGAATGTATATAATGCAGCATCTGATGAAGCCATGATGATGTGTTGCTGATGAAATCTGGAACTCTAGTTAGTACCCTTATTGTTAACCAGCCGACCGACTAGCAAAAAGATTTGCGACTGAAATGATGGCATCTACACCTGCCCTTAAAGGGACACTGAACAAAGTTTTTGCCGCCGAGATTTTCAGCCAAAGTGAAAGATTGGGCCATGAAATTCATAGACAATAATAATTTCAAGCAGAAACTACGAACAAAATACTGAATTTAATGAGCCTTTTACAAAAGGCCGCGTCTAGCTCTTAGACACGGCGTTTTCTAAAAGGTCGCGACATTCATTTTTCGAGTTTTTTTTTGTTATTCAAGACAAATCTACGGTGCATTGTTCACAGAAAACAAAATTGCCTCGGTAAGATTTCTTTGCGAGCAGCTTACTAATTTTAAGGCAGGCGCGTTGATTCGTGAACTGAAGGATGCGAGTGATCGATCTTGCCTGCTAGTGGCTAGGCGACAAAGGCTTTACCTCATGTCCTGGTGTAGCTAAGTCACGCAAATGGAGCAGAAAATGTGCATTATCATTTATTTCACCTAAATATCACACGTATGTGACTTATTGCCGGTGACAGGTGATCAGGATGAAGTCGACACCCTACTGAAAAAACCTACATAATTCCATACAGGATCCGTATGCTTCAATACAGGGGTTACAGGAGCTAATACAGGAGCTGTACAGGAACCAAATGGGGGTAAATGGGTCTTATACAGGAGCTATATGGTGGTATGTAGGAGCTGAATGGGACCTGGGCAGGACATATAGGGGTATGTAGGAGCAATATAGGCATTATGGGTTTGGTATGTAGGACTCTCATCTAGCACAATATAGGAGCTAATGGGGCTGAATGGGGGCCATACATAGGATTTGATAGGGCTCAATGTCAATCTTGATAGTCAATGTAGTACACCAGTAAACTTATTAGACCAAATACCTAGGCACGCATAACATTTTTGTTTTTTTTTGTGTTGAAAGGTCTAAAATACTCAGTTTTTCAGCTCCATTAGTTGGCTGTACACAACCTCAAGAAATAACCAATTTTAACGAGTCCATATCATGAAATGCAAATATGTGCAAAATATAACAGATAAGTATATCAGATAATTACCAAAGTACTTTATTTCATTTGATCACCTTAGTTGTACACGTGTTATGTTTGCACAAATATTGCTGTTCAATTTATGAAAAAAAAACAATATTTTAAATGTTGTATTTGTGCAATGAATATAATCTTTCTATGAGAAATCTCTAACAGAAAATAGTGAGTGAGTAATTTTATATTATATGAACATACACAAGAAGATAAAAGACAATTAATCCTTATATTCAGGAAAGATAGACCAAGCCTCGCTCACGTGCTCTGTCATTGCACCAAGGCACAAAGCACAAGGGGCAATGCAGGACTACCAAGAAAGAGTGCGAATGAGCTCTACAAAGCTTGGACCCCGAGGAAAAAGTGCACACGACACAGTCGAGGGGCAAGGCATCTCTATTATGACATAGCAATTGCACTCTCTGGTCTAAACACACACACCTGAAAGATATCGATGAAGTCTTTAATCTGTACAAGTACAAAATAATTACATACAAACACATTAAAAAGGTTTTGCAATACTGGTGTTGTTGAAACAAAACTACATCCAATATTCAGATCAATTTTCCATGCACTGCTCGAAACGGTCGATCTGAGAGTTTGGTTGGCTTTGCACAAGCTTGCTCACTTGTGAACAGTACTTGACTGTGTTTATTCCTCAGAATCAGAATAAGAGCATATAATTATCAAAATTTCGTTTGGTGTGCTTCCATCTGAGCTTTTGAAAACAGCTTATTGTACGTCTGCATGAAAGTATCTTCACCACTGGCCAACTAAGTATTTCTAATGCTACTCCTGTCTTAAACAAAATTGATACAAATATTCAGTTTAACTTTCAACACATTACTTTAAATAGTTGAATAAGTGTTTGGGTGGCACAAGCTTGCTTGCTCGTGAAATGTACTTGGCTGTGTTTATTGCTCAAAAGCTAAATAGGAGCAAATAGTTCTCAAGATTTTGTTTCGTGTGCTTTCATCTGAACCTTTGAAAACTTCTTGTTGTACGGATTCATGTACCGCATCATTCCAACTGAACAGCTAATGGTCACGGTAGTTACGTCTTGCAAACAAGAGTGGCTCAAGTTGTTGTTTTGAGCTTCCACTCATTGCTTAAAATAGTTGACAAGAGTGTTTAGTGGCGCAAGCTTTACTCTTCCTGATACTTGGCTGGGCTATCACAGAGAAGGTGAACATTAGCAAATATTTCTCCACGCTTTGTTTTGTGTGCTTCCAACTGAACCTTTCGAAACGGCTTGTTGTATGCTTGCATGTACAGCATCATCCCCATTGGTCAGCTATTTGTAACAGTACTCTTGTCTTGCAAATAAAAGGGGCTCAATTTTTCAGTTTGAGTTTACATGTATTGCTTGAAATGGTTCATAAGAGTGTTTTTATGGCGCAAGAATGCTTGTCTGTGATACTTGGCTGTGTTTATAACTCAGAAGGTGGACAAGAGGAAATAATTCTCCACGCTTTCTTTTGTGCGCTTCCATCTGAACCTTTCAAAACGTCTTGTCATATGCTTGCATGTACAGCATCATGCCCATTGGACAGCTATTCGCAATGGTACTCATGTCTTGCAAACAAAAGGGGCTCAATTTTTCATTTTGAGTATTCAGGTATTGCTTGAAATGATTGATGAGAGTGTTTTTATGGCACAAGAATGCTTGTCTGTGATACTTGGCTGTGTTTATCACTCAGAAGGTGGACAAGAGGAAACAATTCTCCATGCTTTCTTTTGTGCGCTTCCATCTGAAACTTTCAAAATGTCTTGGTATATGCTTGCATGTATCGCATCATGCCCATTGGACAGCTATTCGCAATGGTACTCAATGTTTTGCAAACAAAAGGGGCTCAACTTTTCATTTTGAGTTTCCAGGTATTGCTTGAAATGGTTCATGAGAGTGTTTTTCGTGGCCCAAGATTGCTTGTCTGTGATACTTGACTGTGTTTATCACTCAGAAGGTGGACAAGAGGAAATAATTCTCCACGCTTTCTTTTGTGCGCTTCCATCCGAACCTTTCAAAACGTCTTGTTATATGCTTGCAAGTACAGCATCATGCCCATTGGACAGCCATTTGCAAAGGTACTCATGTCTTGCAAACAAAAGAGGCTCAATTTTTCATTTTGAATTTCCAGGTATTGCTTGAAATGGGTGATGAGAGTGTTTTTGTGGCACAAGAATTCTTGTCTGTGATACTTGGCTGTGTTTATCACTCAGAAGGTGGACAAGAGGAAATAATTCTCCCCGCTTTGTTTTGTGCGCTTCCATCTGAACCTTTCAAAACGGCTTGTTGTATGCTTGCATGTGCAGCATCATGCTGATTGGACAGCTATTTGCAACGGTACTCATGTCTTGCAAACAAAAGGGGCTCAATTTTTCAATTTCAGTTTCCACGTATTGCTTTAAATGGTTGATCAGAATGTTATTGTGGCACAAGAATTCTTGTCTGTGATACTTGGCAGTGTTTATCACTAAGAAGGTGGACAAGAGGAAAAAATTCTCCACGCTTTGTTTTGTGTGCTTCTATCTGAACCTTTCAAAACGGCTTGTTGTATGCTTGCATGTACAGCATTTTGCCGATTGGACAGCTATTTGCAACGGTAATCATGTCTTGCAAACAAAAGGGGCTCAATTTTTCATTTTGAGTTCTTATGTATTGCTTTAAATGGTTGATGAGAATGTTATTGTGGCACAAGAATTCTTGTCTGTGATACTTGGCAGTGTTTATCACTCAGAAGGTGGACAAGAGGAAATAATTCTCTATGCTTTTTTTGTGTGCTTCTATCTGAACCTTTCAAAACGGCTTATTGTATGCTTGCATGTACAGCATCATGCTGATTGGACAGCTATTTGTAACGGTACTCATGTCTTGCAAACAAAAGGGGCTCAATTTTTCATTTTGAGTTTCCATGTATTGCTTTAAATGGTTGATGAGAATGTTATTGTGGCACAAGAATTCTTGTCTGTGGTACTTGGCAGTGTTTATCACTCAGAAGGTGGACAAGAGGAAATAATTCTTCACGCTTTGTTTTGTGTGCTTCTATCTGAACCTTTTAAAACGGCTTGTTGTATGCTTGCATGTACAGCATCATGCTGATTGGACAGCTATTTGCAACGGTGCTCATGTCTTGCAAACAAAAAGGGCTCAATTTTTCATTTTGAGCTTCCACGTATTGCTTTAAATGGTTGATGAGAATGTTATTGTGCACAAGAATTCTTGTCTGTGATACTTGGCAGTGTTTATCACTCAGAAAGTGGACAAGAGGAAACAATTCTCCACGCTTTGTTTTGTGTGCTTCTATCTGCACCTTTCAAAACGGCTTGTTGTATGCTGGCATGTACAGCATCATGCTGATTGGACAGCTATTTGCAACGGTACTCATGTCTTGCAAACAAAAGGGGCTCAATTTTTCATTTTGAGCTTCCACGTATTGCTTTAAATGGTTGATGAGAATGTTATTGTGGCACAAGAATTCTTGTCTGTGATACTTGGCAGTGTTTATCACTCAGAAGGTGGACAAGAGGAAATAATTCTCCATGCTTTTTTTTGTGCGCTTCTATCTGAACCTTTCAAAACGGCTTGTTGTATGCTTGCATGTACAGCATCATGCTGATTGGACAGCTATTTGTAACGGTACTCATGTCTTGCAAACAAAAGGGGCTCAATTTTTCATTTTGAGTTTCCATGTATTGCTTTAAATGGTTGATGAGAATGTTATTGTGGCACAAGAATTCTTGTCTGTGGTACTTGGCAGTGTTTATCACTCAGAAGGTGGACAAGAGGAAATAATTCTTCACGCTTTGTTTTGTGCGCTTCTATCTGAACCTTTTAAAACGGCTTGTTGTATGCTTGCATGTACAGCATCATGCTGATTGGACAGCTATTTGCAACGGTGCTCATGTCTTGCAAACAAAAAGGGCTCAATTTTTCAATTTGAGCTTCCACGTATTGCTTTAAATGGTTGACGAGAATGTTATTGTGCACAAGAATTCTTGTCTGTGATACTTGGCAGTGTTTATCACTCAGAAAGTGGACAAGAGGAAACAATTCTCCACGCTTTGTTTTGTGTGCTTCTATCTGCACCTTTCAAAACGGCTTGTTGTATGCTGGCATGTACAGCATCATGCTGATTGGACAGCTATTTGCAACGGTACTCATGTCTTGCAAACAAAAGGGGCTAAATTTTTCATTTTGAGTTTCCATGTATTGCTTTAAATGGTTGATGAGGATGTTATTGTGGCACAAGAATTCTTGTCTGTGATACTTGGCAGTGTTTATCACTCAGAAGATGGACAAGAGGAAATATTTCTCCAGGCTTTGTTTTGTGCGCTTCTATCTGAACCTTTCAAAACGGCTTGTTGTATGCTTGCATATACAGCATCATGCTGATTGGACAGCTTATTGCAATGGTACTCATGTCTTTCAAACAAAAGGGACTCAGTTTTTCATTTTGAGCTTCCAGGTATTGCTTGAAATGGTTCATGAGAGTGTTTTTGTGGCACAAGAATGCTTGTCTGTGATACTTGGCAGTGTTTATCACTCAGAAGGTGGACAAGAGGAAATAATTCTCCACGCTTTGTTTTGTGCGCTTCTATCTGAACCTTTCAAAACGGCTTGTTGTATGCTTGCTTGTACAGCATCATGCCGATTGGACAGCTATTTGCAACGGTACTCATATCTTGCAAACAAAAGGGGCTCAATTTTTCATTTTGAGTTTCCACGTATTGCTTTAAATGGTTGATGAGAATGTTATTGTGGCACAAGTACTCTTGTCTGTGATACTTGGCTGTGTTTATCACTGAGAAGGTGGACAAGAGGAAATAATTTTCCACACTTTGTTTTGTGTGCTTCTTTCTGAACCCTTGAAAACAGCTTGTTGTACGGATTCATGTACCGCATCATTCCAACTGAACAGCTAATGGTCACGGTAGTTACGTCTTGCAAACAAGAAAGGCTCAAGTTGTTGTTTTGAGCTTCCACTCATTGCTTAAAATAGTTGACAAGAGTGTTTAGTGGCACAAACTTTCTTGTTCCTGATACGTGGCTGTGCTATCACAGAGAAGGTGCACAATAGTAAGTAATGCTCCACGCTTTGCTTTGTGCACAAGATGCTCATGCGCTGTGACATGTGTATCGTTACAAATAGCTATCCAACGGGGATGATGCTGTACACGAAAGGGTGCAACAAGCCGTTTTCAATGGTTCAGATGGAAGTGCACAAAACAAAGCTTGGAGAATTATATGCTATTGTGCGCCTTCTCTGAGATAGCCCAGCCAAGTATCAGGAAGAAGAAAGCTTGTGCCAGCAAACACACTGATAAACCATTTAAAGCAGTGCATGGAAGCTCAAAACAACAACTTGAGCCCCTCTTGTTTGCAAGTCAAGAGTATTGTGACCATTGGCTGTTCAATTCGAATGATGTGATGCATGAATGTTCATTGTTTGAAATGTGTTATCTGAGTAATTGTGTGACACAAACTTGTGCATTTTCTGCTTGCCCGTTTTGAGTTTTCTTTAAAGGCCTAGAAAATGTCATTTGAAGACATCTCTTTCATTTTATTGAGGAACGTAATCTTGCAGTGCCATGCAAGCATGGTTTAAAATAAACATTGGTGTAGTGTAACTGCAGAGAGAATTCATTCTTCAAAGAATTGAAGAGAAGTGTCTAGTGTTAGCCCTCTTTATTTACTTTAAGGAAGTCTTACACTTATAAAACAAAACCAAGAAATACTTTCTGTTAAGCTTGTATTTCCGTATTATGATGGCATTCGAGTCTGATAACTTGTGAATTCTTGTGCGTCGCTTCGACATCAGCATGTTAATATTGATTAGCACTCATGAGAAACACTGGACCGTACGCCAGCTAGGAGTCACATAAAGAAGCATACTGGGTTGTTTCTTGTTTAACTTATTATTAACAAGATTGTCAGTATCTATTACTCATTTTGTTTTGCACACTTATGCATGGGCGTAAGTAAGAGGAAAAAAATGGGGTAGTTGTCCCCCGCAAGCCTCACTAGCACTTGCACCCACCCAAGCTACGGCATTGCTTTCGCCCTACAACAGCCATTTGCACCCCTCAAGAGAGAATCCTGCCGATGACCATGCACTTATGGCACCGATAATACAGTTGTGTGTGAGAGCTGATCTCAAGGCGTGTGCTCCTGGGTCATGCGGCTTCGCTGTCTGCGTTGGAGGCGTAACCGATAGATCGAAGACGAGAGAGTAAGCGCGGAGTCTGTAGACATCAAGAGCGACTGCAGCCTCGTTTTCTTCCTCAGTCACGAAGGCTCTCTCCCCACCTCTCGCTTTCGTTCCTTATGGGTGAAGTTTGTGCGCATGCAGTGCGGCAGGCTTCGATTGTCGTAAAGTGGCTGTAGGCGTTCCGCGTAGTTCGCGGCTCCTTGAATGCACATAGTGGTGTGCGTGAAGCTTGAGCACTGGCAGTTTTAGTGGCAACATGTAGCGAATTAATGTTATGTTTCTACAACAGCGGAGTGCATGTGGATGCAGTTAGCATTGCTTCAACAAGAAGCTGCGCGTAGAATTTGCGTTAAGTAATGTCGTAATCTTCGTAGAATTTTTGGTTAGTAAAAATGGAGCGTGACTGGAAAAAGTGCACTAGAAATTGTTGTGGCTAATACGAGAGGGATCACTTTTTGGCCGCGGGGTAAAGCATGTGCTATGACAGGAATCACTGACTTGCAGCTCTAGAAACATAAAAATTGTGCCAGCCATGTAAAACCCTAGGTGTTTGGTTACCATAAAAGTTGCTGAGGGATGTGCAGGCCAGTCTCGTGCGTTAAGCTGTCTCACGTTTTAATTGTTCTTCCTACTAGCAGCACTTTAAAGAAGCTCCACGTTATTCAAAACAGAGCTTTACGCATAATTTACAACTTAGCCAAAGATAATTCTTCTCCACAGCTCAGCTGTTTTTACACTATTACTTACACTGAATTCCGGCATATGCATATACAAGATAAAGAATATATTAATGCTTACAGATACAGTAACGTCAGCTGAATACTCATCTATGTAACACTTACGGCTCGTGAAAAAAATTCTAAACACCACACACTAATTACGGGGCCCAGACGAGAATATCTCCACCATTACCCTGTGTATTGAACAAAAAATAGTCAACATCTCGCAGATCTGCGCTTTATGCTTTCGTCGTTAATCTAGAATAACACGAATGAATTTTATCTTTGATGTTTTTTTTTCTGTTGGTCTCCTCGAATGTTGGGTGTACTGGTCGCGTTCTTTTGGCGATTATGTATGCTTATGTACGCCAGTTAACGTATGCCGTCACGGCGTGCTGCTGAACAATAATCTGCTGGGAAGCTTAGTGAAGTTCAAAAGAGCTTTTTTTTTTCACATGCTCTCCGCTGTAGGTAGGTCCAGTTTGTTACTGCGTCGATGAGAATCAACGGGATCATTGCAGAATGCTTAACGGCCATTTGCATTTTTGCGCGACCGGATGTTTACGAGCCATAAGTCAACACTACCTGACAGCCGCACTACGGAAGCCAAAATACAAGTTTTTGGTTGCGTGAAAAAAAAAAAACTATTGAGACCAGTCAAACTTACTGCATGCTTTTTTGTGCGCGCGAAAAAACGTGAATTTATTAATTTGAAATTGTGTCAACGAGTTTTCTCTTTCTCGCCAGCTTCGAGTTTTTTTTTTCATTGTAACTTCAGGAGAGTCGGTTAACGACAAGCGGCCAAGACAAGCCCATTTCGGAGTCATTCGTCGTCAATATGGCGCTTGCAAGTTGTGCGATGGGGTTTGTTGCTTGTCTTGTGCTACCGGGTTTAAACGTTTCCTGTGTGCAGCCTCTATGCCTCTTCGAACTGTGCGGCAGGTGTGAAACAGATGTGGTTAAGTAAAACCGTGAAGAGTCATTTGAAATGCGGGGTACACCAAAAGTCACGTTCGTCGTTTGCGGAGACTGTTACCGCGCCGTTGTGGACAACCTCGAGAAATGCTTCATTTCGCTGAGCGTTGCCGATATGGCAAAAAAGGCCTTTATCGGCAAAGTGAGCCGGGTAAGGACATCAAGAAGAGCTGCTATTACAGGGATGTCCACCTTCTTTGAGGTGAGTGTCATTTTATTTTCCATAACGTTTTCGCTGGCGTGCGTTTAGGCGAACAAAGGAAGGCACAACGAAAACATGTTTGAGTGCGTGTGTGTTTTATTTTTTTTATGTGGCACATTTTATCCGTGTGTTGTGTATGTTGGCATGCTGCACCTGATATTGCGTGCTCGTGTCCCATGGGATCTTTCGATCGCAATCATGACCGATCTGGATTAAAATGTATTATGTGCGGCTGCACAGTGACATAAGTTGTAGCTGGCACTGTTGATCAAAACCACATTCGGGTCGGCCCTGATGGGGCTGGAAATGTCCGGTGTGACACCGGTAGAGTTATTAATATATGAACAAGTCGACGTCGCTATTCCTGATGGCGAACCTGCACTACATTGCATTTATTTATTGTTCGCATGTAATAGTCAAATATTCTACGTTTTCATTTCTGTGTGGTTATTTATAGTAGCCTGCTCTCCAACTTTATGTGTTCTCTGATTAAACAATTTTTACTGACTTCGTGCAGATGGAGAAAAAAAAAACGACTCGCCGTGCAACACAATCTTTTCTACCAGAGTGACTGTGAAAGGAACGTCAGAACTTTGAAGGTAAATGTGGTTTAATAGTAAAACAGATTTTAACAACATATACAAAATGCTAACTTCTAATGTCCTGGTTGCTTTCACAAGCCACACGTCTATACAATAGTCGCTCATTCAAGTACATTTGTGCTAATTGGCTAGGCAAGGGTCACTCATTCTATGTTGCATTTTTTTTTTCAAGTTCTGTTCGGTCGTGAAGTAGTAACCAGAGCGAAAATGAAGACTGCTTCATTTGAAACGTTTAGGTACATATACCAGCTACATCTGTACATATTTGCCATTTTGATTCAGACATTTGTCAGTGTGTAGCACCGACTCATTAATTTATTTATTCACAATACAGCAGCCTAGCATAGCCCAAGCTGCAGTGAAATTACAAGAAAGGAGAATGGTACAGAAATAATTATTAACAATACTGGCACCACACGTAAATACGTCAGTTTTGTTAGGATGATTCTTACAAAGAAAAAGAACAGCACTAATAGTTAGCAACCACACTTTTGACTTAGTAATGTAAGAGTCTCAATGATTTAGTATTCAGCACAACAAATGTTGATCAAGGGCTTCATCAGAACTGTCTGCCTTGCAACTTCCTTTACTCTCCGCCTAGAAGTTCAGTAAGCGAGTCTGCATCAAGCAGCAGAGCGAAGAACAGGACTGGGTGAAAGCACAGGCCTCCTAGCCAGCATTTCATGTTAGCAAAAATATGGCAATCAGAGATAGCTAAGTTGAGTCTGTATGGTGTTGGGCGACTGAACTTCCCGCTGCTTCCTCTGTGGCCCCATGTTGTCATGAAAAAAAAAGACAGTGTCTTATGACATCTCTCTTTGCTTATTCTTAATTGCATTACTGACACATCATTTTTTCCAACTGGTGCGAAGTCGTCGCCTTCTTAACCGCTACTAATTGTGTATACATCACTGCAATTGGTGCCATGGATTCCACGGTGTCACCCCTGGCATGATATCGTGCGGCTGTTGGCTGCTCTGTCTTGCTATTTTCTGTATCAAGCTCAGAGCCAGCTGCACTTTGCATAGCGGCCGTGCATTTTAAAGCAAATGCCGTATGCTTGTCGTAGCTGTGTAGATAGTGATTGTGGTTGTGATGATGAAAACTACACATCCAAACGACTTTTGTACTTCAGTCTTGGCGCCTTAGATTCTCTTTCGACGTGCCAATATGTTGATGGCACGTAGTCAACCTGCCATGGATCTTTTCTTGGAGCGCCTGTACATAAATACCGAATGTGTCAAACGAAACCATCCATGCAGGATTGTCGATAAATATTACTCACCTTACGCTAGGCATCCAAAGGCTATACCACTCACCATATCTCTCCACAAAATCCACTTCAATTTTCTATCTTTGTTCCAAGGGAATTGGAACGTTTTTTCCCGTTTGGCACTATTTTCGACAGCTGCATAGCCAACTATGATTGTGCAAATGACAAGATTTCAACACAGTTGAAAGAAAAGCCCTGTCTACGTCTCCAAAAGCGTGGCCAGCAAACGTGCCACGGATATCTTTAACTAGGAGCCGATGCAGATGGCAAATCTCACGAGTCTTTGTGGGTTTATGCCTCACCTATTTTATCAAGGAAACACCACCATTTATCTCCCCGAACACAGCAGCAATGCACTTCTTCTTGGAGAAGGTTCACTTGACTTTCTTTGTGCTCATTGGAATGCTTCCACTGTTAGTATTGCACCTTCAGTTCTGGAGTACATCATGGTAGTGCCAGAGAAATGTCAAAATGGCACCCGTTTATCGTTTTGTTTTCATGACCAGTCAGCATTTTAGTAACTGACTGCACGCAGTTTGCAGCACTAGAGTCTCACTCTGCGTCCAACCATGGTATACCATCTGTGCTGTATTGAGCTGACTGCAATATTTTGGGAAATGAATTACTCAGCCCAAAAATTCTGACCCAATGATTTTCCCAAATTATCTGATCCGTTCAGTCAACAAAATCATTGTTTTACACTTGCTTCATTCCCAGTCAGTTTGCATTGTAAATATTGTGCATCATGCTTCTAATTTCCTACACTATTGCAGTCCCTTGCTGTCATGTATTGAAAGTAGTGCTGTACACATTGCTCAATATTCGATGAATTTCAGCTGCACTGCACTGCTCAGCACCCTGAAATCGAATTCTAGCACAAACTTCACACTTATCCGAGGCATGCCTACATGGGTGCTTTGCGTCAAGAACTGAAAGCTGTGACCTCATAAGATGGACAGGAACACTAAAGAAATTGTACAACACATATGCGTTGCATCATGAAATTTTAATTGCTTTTTATTCGGGGGCCATTTTGACTGAAAAATATAGGCATTGTATTTTATGAGCTGAAATGTATCTCAGGAGTGTCAACATGCCAAAGCAAGCTTCTCAAGTTACACTCATGCTGACTGTATGTTTGTTACAATCATGAAGCAATTAATTTTGTAATGATTTGCATAAATTCATGTGGCTAAATCACTGCATAAACATCAGTCTACAAATGTGATGTACAATTATTGCATAGTTATAAATTAAGGAGCACATGCAGCTGTTGCGGTCAGCAACACAGCAGACAGTATGATATTCAAGTGAATATTCATGGCAACCATGAAGTAATATATGACTTAGTAAGGTAGTTACTGCAACTCTAGTCTTGAGGTACGCGTTACTGGAAAGTACAGACTTCGTAGTATGTTTGTTAATCGAAAAATTCTCAGCAAGTGCTCCTGGAGAGTGAATGATAATTCAACAAGGTTTGAAGAGTAGGCCCTTGCTCAGTCATCGGTCAATATTTAACGTGGAAGTGAAAGAATCACTGAGAATAAAAAATGCTTATCTGTGCGTCTACTTAAGCACTTTCTTGAATGCCCATGCATACACGGCTTTATTTCGCATTCACTCGGCAAATAGAAACAGTGAAGATGGTGGTAGAGGAGAAGAGGCTACTTATTTAGCACCTCTTGAAGAAAGTAGGGAGGTGCTTGCTCTGTTAGAAGTGCTTACTCTGGATTTTATGGCATTAAGAGCGTCTCTACTGAGTGGTAATATTTTAAGTTTATATATACACTCCCATGACCCCCCCCCACCCCACCCCTCCAAAAAAAAAAGTCGCAGAAGGCAGCAATTCAAGAAAGAAAAAGAGCCCTGTAGGATGGCTCTGGCAATTAGAAGCTTGTTTGATTGAGCCTCCTCCAGAAAGAGAAAATTTTTACAATGGAACGAGTGGATTGAGCAACAAATAGAGGCTTTGGAGGAAAGGAATAGCAGACTTCAGAACCCCTCTCAGCCATAGGTCGGCAAACTCCCTCACAAGCCGAGTCACTCAAACTCGGATTGGGCCATAAATGAGAATCTGAATGAGCCATATGTGCAAATACATTTTGTGATTGAGTGAGCTTCACATTTTTTTTTGGTCGGCCTGTGCTTTCAACACACCTTCGAAAATTTAAAGATAGAATTTTCGGTGAGCCTGTAGTTTGCGCTCTCTTCTTTTTCATTCATCTATAGTTAACACTGGCCCATCTGCCCTAAGTAGGTATGGCCGAAGCTAAAAGGAACATTTTACTTTACCCCTGTATGGTAATCAACAAAATTTTTGGTGTGTTTACAAAACAAATGTGAGTCCAGCTTCTTGTCCCCTCTCATTGTTTTCAGCATGACATTATATCTCGCCTAGTACCTAGTCTATTGGTGGCCATAATGCATTGATGTTGTATCTATTTATCACTTTCTTTAGCCCCTGAGCTATGTTGTGAATGTAAGGACTACCCACGACACACCCGTTACATGCTACGCTTCTCGCTTATTATGTTCACAGAAGTCCAACATAAATCTCTACCAACAAGCTCAGCTGTCCATCACTTCAAGTTGCAAATTTCTATAATGTAGTGAACATTCTTTTTCATGATTTCTTAATACCTATTATCTGTCACCCCCTAGGTTTCAGTCATATCCTCCAGGTCAGGCACCTTCGGCAGAAACACTGCAGCTGCTGCTACCACCACCACGGCCTATATTTCACTTCAGCCATTGCTGCATCACAACCAGTATTACAACTTTTGAGCCGCTACCACAGTCCTTCCCAATGATGCCTCACCTTGACAGGGCTTCACATGCTTCCAAAGGAAGCTATCAGGCAAGTGTGTACTGTTAAGAAATTTAGCTTTCAATAGCATTGATGTTTTCGATGGGCAGATAAATTGACAAGTCTGCCAACTTCATGCTTCTTGAACAGGGTTGAAACTACGTGTGTCTGTCAGTGCAGGGAATCAAGTTTATGTGAATTTCAAAGTAGCTTATTTTTATTTTATTTTACAATACTGCAGGCCCCTTCTCGGGCCCATGCAGGAATGGGTTGAACTTGAATACACAAAAGTGTGAGGAAAATAAATAGAACTTATGTACAAAGCAATTAAGAGCAAGAAATATGCAAATTGTAATACAAGGTGTTCACATAAGTTCTGAATTCTGTTTATAAATTTGACAGAAGAGGAGTTCACAATATCAGCGGGCAGCATATTCGATTGCTAAATGGTGTGCAGGAACTAAATAGTATTTGTAAGGGTTCTGTTATTAATTTTGTGTATGAAGGAAGCAGGGCAAGCAAAAATTAGAAAAAAGTACTTTTTCATTGTTTACTAGATATGAAAGCAGATTCTTTTTCCACAATTTTCGTGTACTGTGCAATCCTGAGCAAGTGCTCCCACTATGGTGAAGGTGACGAGAATTTGAGGGGGGGGTTCTTGCTCGGTCTTGCATCAAAAATCAAGATTGTGGTGAAAAAGTCGCATGTGCTTCCAACGAAACTGATACACTTTAATAAATATGCATGAATTCACTATGCTTCTGCTACTTTGTTGCGCTTCTAAATAAAGAAAGTGAAGGAAACTGCAGAAATGGCAGGAAGGCGGGGGGGGGGGGAGTGCTTGCTCAGTTGTTCATGCATGTTTTAAATATCTTGAAAGAGAGAGGATGGAACTCGCTTAGGTGGGGGCGCTTGCTTGAGATATTATAGTATTGTCCTCATCCTGCGCATCTTTTTTTAATCAACTGAAAAAAGCGACCTGAAAGCAAATGGCCCTTTTATATATGGTATATTTGTAGCTTATTTTCTTTGTAAATTGATGAAAAGCATGAAGTTTAGCATTTTTTAGCGAAAAGAAAAAGCTGTCCAACTAGTAATGTTTACGCATTTACCGAAGTCAGACACAGTGAAATAGATAAGGTGGCACAGTAAAAAAAATAGGTCAGCACAGAAAAAACTGCAATTTTCATTGCGTAAGTAGAGCTCCATCTTCTCGAAATGGAATTTTTCATTATGTCAGTATGATAATTTTGAAATGGCAAAAGATGTCATGCTGATTGTTTGTGCACATACTCAAGCAACACATGGTGGTGTACTGAACTGAACTTGATCCTTTAGAATAACTTTCATTTGATCTAAAAGAAAGTGTGCAAAATGTCCAAAATCATGTACAGGAGCAAAAATGCAATTTTTTAAATAAAATAAACCATTCTTTGGTTCGGTCAATAGAAGACAAGGCTCTGAACAAATTAGTATAAACTTCTGGTTGCTATCATTATTACATGCTTAAAAATGATGACAATAGGGTAAAAAATACGTGGAAGTCTGGGACTTGCCGGTCTTCTCTAATCGACACAGTGCTCTGAAATAAGGCAGTGTTTACAAACACCCGCAGGGCTCTCTTATTCAATAATGGCAAAGTAGATACATGGTGCAGAAAAGTTATTGTTGCTACCCCTTAATTGGAGGCAGTAACCGGGTAGACTCCAATGGCTGACTTAACAGCCCCCAAAATGCACTGCTAAAGCTTGAACAGTTTAACATAACCATGAACTTAGTTTTAAGTGGGATTAAAATTAGGTTGTTTTAATAACACAATGTAGAACACTGATCAGTTCGTTGTGCAGCTCAGTGATTGGGCTTTTAACAATTTATGGAGCATAAGCTGGAAAAACAATAGGGATAAAAGTTTCAGCAGCTGTTATTGGGCTGAACAAAGCACAAATGAGGGCTGATAGTTATGTTGTGTCTGAAAATAAAAAAAAAGTTTTGGAAATGATGTTTAACTTTCATACCTGGAAGCCATGCTGGCATATGTGTGCCTAATATTTTTTATAGCTGATCGACTTTTCCTTTGTTCTGCCTTTTAGGGTTTGGGTGCCAGTGATGAACTGCCGCTGTTTTTCCAGGTGGACAATCAAGTAAGTAGCTTTACAGTAGCTTGGATAGTTAGGCTAGTTGGTATTCGTTCATCTTTTAACGGAATAAGGGCACATACAGACACTTGAACATTGCTTATGCTGTGTGCATTTTCTTCTTCTAGTGTCCGTCTCTGTGTGCATGCCCTTATTCAGTTAAACGATGAAGTAGCTCTACTTTTTGTGAATTTATGTTTATTCAGTGCAATACTTTCACTACTGGGTTGAATACATAGTTATGCAACTTGCATTGCACTTTCACTTCTTTGTATGTTTATGCTTAGTTTATTCATCTACTACGGATAATTTTGTAAATTATGAACTGGTGAATTTAGACATTTATGAGGTTATTTCACGAATGACCAGTGCAATCTTCTGCATTACCCTTTTTTGGAATGTCACGGCATTCAGTAAAAGCTTCATAAATATTTTTGTGACAAGTCTTAATGTTAGAAAAAAGGGGAATGAATTGAGGCTCTGTCTTTTTGATTCCTGAGTTCCTCATTATTGGAGTTGACAAAAGAAATTTTTATCTGCAATGTGCCAGAGCACTTTTTGTCAGTGCCAGCTCTAAGTGCCTTTTAGGGTGTCTGGTGGTCTTTAGTAGAATATTATGGACTCAACATTACTAACAACTGTAACACAACTGTAAGATATGTTACATAGTTGTTAATTTAACTTTCACACATATCTAGAGCACTCAAAATTGTAAATATGCTTTTTTCTTGAAATGTCTTACAGCTTCTCACAAACTGTTCAGGTGAGACTTAAAGACAGCAATGATGTATGTGATTTGCTTTTCATTGATCATTGAAACGAATGCTTTTTTGTTTCGCTGGAGCCACATTAATGTAAAATTTCTAAATAGGGATTGTGTTGATGTTTTTCTAACTTACTATGCCACCCCACTTTTTGCCCAGTCTTTTAGTATCTAAAAATTAATGATTCTCCTTGTGAAGGCTGGTGTAGTATTGCCATTAATGAGCACTATATGCACCTGTAGACTTACATACATTCTGTGAACTGTACTTGCTTTAGAAAAAGAATATTTGGATAACGTTTAGTATGCCAGTATTATACAAGATGGCATGCAGTTGCAGAAGTGAATTGTAAGATTCATCAGAACTATTTGAATACATACCAGCAAAACTATACTCGCACGACCAAAGAGCGCAAATAACATTTTCAAAAACAAGATATCTCTTGAGTCTTTTATTATGATTCCACATTTTTTCGCGCAGATTCACCTAGGAAACGGCATATTCCTGGAGCAGGAAAAATGGGCATGGCTGCTTTCGCGTCCGAGAGACAGCTTGTTCTGTAAGGAGGCGACCAAGCTTCTGTGGGGTGTGAGTGCCCTCCACAACAGGAGCATCACAGGAGCCCCTTGTCGGCGCTATGTGCGCTCAGAAAACCAGGCACCACCCAGGAGGGCACTCACGCCTAAGAAATTGGAGGCAGTCGGAAGTAAGTGTTTCATGCTTAGTATATTTTGCTGAATTTAGGGACAATAAAATTTATCATTTATATGAACCAGTAAGTCCCTAATTGCTACATATTCCTGCTCATTTTTACAGATGCCTTCAGCAAGTACATTGCTGGGACACCAAGTGAAGCGGCACCTATGGATAGGTTAAGAAAAATGAACAGATTCATTGCCGAAATGTTGAACGACCTAAATAAATGAGTCGTCAAAACATTACTCTAGCCTGATCGTGTTTATTTGATATCATTGCAGCATACCTACATTACATTGTTTATTTTACTGTGTGCTTCATGAACTAGCATGCCTTTCTTAATACATTCTTTTACTGCATGTTAATTTTGACCCAAATAGCTAATCCAACCCATATCACCTGCATAACCTGTAATACCCATACATTCGTTACACTTATACCACCTTTATGAGCCTTACCACCTGTATGACCCGCACCACCCGTATGGCCCGTACCACCCGCATGACCCGTACCACCCGCATGACCCGTACCACCCGCATGACCCGTGACACCTGTATGCCCCGTATCCAATAACATCGTATGTGCAGGTCCTGTACATGTGGGAATTTTCAGTAGGG